>JANJGK010002986.1:0-103003 GCA_039081455.1 Macrobrachium rosenbergii | reverse complement strand
CTCGATGTGATGACCCCATCAGGGCTTTTATTGTTATAAGGTTTCGCATATACAACTTGTATCCGAAATTGTACTTTCAGTATTTGTTATATAAAACCTGAAGTGCCTGACTCGTGCAACTGTTATTGGTACGTATTTACATTTTGTATTCATGAGCTAAATGAACAAAATATTGAGTGAATTCGAAATTACATCAACAATCTTTATTTCATTCAGTTCCTATCTTTTGCCATATGTCCACCTATATATATATATATATATTATATATATATATATATATATATATATATATAAATATTATATATATATATATATATATATATATACTAACATATATATATATATACATATATATATATATATATATATATATATATATATATATATATATATATATATATATATAGATATATATTATTCATATGATCCTTTGAATACCATAAAAATATAATGTTATATCGTTAGTGGTCATTTGTGTATAAGGATAAGCGTATGGTGAGAACTGTGACTTTCGCAGGGACGATGTAATTGATAGAAATTCTCACAACTGTTATAATCTATTTTTAAAGCTGTCTTTATTCTATAGACAACCAAGGCCTAGCTACCAATGAAACTGTGGTACAAATGAGTCTGGGATAATTATAGATAGACCATCGGGCCTGAGGCAATATTTCAGATTGGTTATATTCTTGATAACCATAAGTTACAGGACTAGGCTAGGCTAGGCTATTTGCTTGGATAGCCAGTGGACTACTAATGTAACTGTATACTAAGGCAGGGAAACAAGACAAGATTTTCCATAGATGATAATGTCTCGAATCATTAAAATTAACTGATACGGATGAGAACTTCTAATCTCGATCTAGATGATCGAATCAGGTTTTGTTAGACGACTTCCACACATTTACTTATTTTCAAGAGAATTCCATTCCAGTTATGTCATTGCTGGCCTCGTCATTTAATAAATGAAAAAAGAAACAGTAAAATGATCTTACTAGGCCCGTCATGGAATTAATTTCCAATTTTCGCATATTGTCAGCGATCAATGTTAACTTCTGAACTAGCAAAGGGTGTTTGCAGCGTCCCTTCGGCTACCCCAGTAGCATCTGTGTTTAAGCTTCTTACTTTACCTTCATTTCTGCTTCCTTTCTTCAGCCTTGTTGTCCAACCTCTCTAGTAATTGCTTCTTAATGCAATTGTGGGGATTCCTCCCAGTTCTATCTTTAGTGCCTTGACCTTAGTCTCCTGCACTTTTCTGAACCTCTGTATCTTGCCGTGCACCCAATCCAACTCCCTCTTTTCTCTGTCTTAAGCCCGGAATGGCCGTTTTCGGTTATTTAATATCCATTGTCATTGCCATTGTTTACCTTATAATGCCAATTCTGTGTAGGCAGGGAAAGCCAAGCAGCTGCACGAGCTAGGCCTAGACAAGGTATCTTACTGGCTCACCTCGACCTAGCCTCATGCTAGAACGAGTTATTACACAAAGGCGTCCATGTATTGTGTGTGGTGAGATCTGAAGGGGTTATGGCCTAGTGAGGCTCTCTGGACTCACAAACCAAACCAAACGATATATTAGGAGATGTACAGCAGAACTTGTTTCACAAAGAGGAAGTAAGGTGTCTGCAGAAGAGGAAATTTGAAACTTGTAGCTCATGTTCTTTGTACTATTGTTCCAGGTTGTTACAAACTTTCAACCAGCTTTCAGCGTGGTGATGTCGTTGACTAATGTTTCTCGGTTAAAACAGAGAATTCTGACTACTTAACTGAATGTATAGGTTGGATAGCTTTTTGAAACTAAGTAGTAAGGATCCCCAAATATGGTCCTCTTATGGAAAGTTATGGAATCTACTTTATAAGGAACCAATTTCCTATGACAAGAAAGATTTTGCTTCAGTATTTTTGGAGTTTCTCAAGTAAAAAAAAAAAAAAGGCCCTCCTTGAGTTCCTGTAAAAGCAAAATGAGTCCATGAACCTGACAGGTTGTCTCTTTAGCTTCATAAGCGTGACAATTTGCAATTCACTTAAAGGCCATTTTTTTTTTTTAATGTCAGGTTCAAGCCGCAGAAACTTCCCTTCCATACTGCTGTGCCTTTGCCTGTTCGTTACAGCTATATCTTTATCATTTTAAACAATTATTGCTTCATTTTACTGAAATAAATTATATTTTGCGTTGCTGCTCTTACTTATGACGATATTTCAACGATAATAATGACTCAAGAAATAGCAACGCACTTACAATGAATGACATTTATTTCCAATATTTAAACAGCAGCCTTAAAAAGTAACCACCAAAAATTATATTGGAAGGGAGAGCCCTTCGTAAAGCGGCCGAGCGAATTGCCTTCATGTTCCTGTGAAATGGGATTATGCAAATAACCGAAAGGTCAGCGAATCCCATTTCCAGGGGGAATTAGCAACGTAGATTTTGCGATATTTTACTTATGCAAATAAACGGCCCTTCGGTGATGCTAACTTTGGTTACTATAATTATTCAGATAACGTTACTCATACGTAATTATACTGAATTTTTCACTAGTTTTATAGTTACATGGCAGATAACAATAACAAAACGCTTGAAGGGGGTTTGGGTAATAAGCTCTGACATATAACAAGCCATAATTATCGGTTCGAGTTCCTATGGCTGAGATTAAGCAAAAGGGCATTTTTCTTTCTTTAGCTTATTTGTCTTTTTATATTTATTTATTTATTTATTTATTTATTTATTTATTTATTTTTTTTTTTTTTTTTTTTTTTTTTTTTATGTATACTACGGGTTAATTATACTGCCTGTTACCTTATTTCATGTAAGGAATTTCCGTTTTGCAACCGCTTTTTATATTTATTTATGTTTACATATATATATTTCATTTAAGTTTAGCCCCATCTATATTGAGGCATAGTCCAAACTTTCGTCCAATTTAGAAGTTGTCAGAGCAACCATAAGTCAGCTGTTTTCGGAGAATCTAAAGAAAACTGGAACTATTTATGGTCCTAGAAGTTACTGCAACCACTCGCACATGTCTTGGAGCTTTGCAACTGTGTCACAGATCCCTGCCTGAATAAGTTTACCTGTGCTATCTACAAACTAAAGGAGTCTTGCCTTTTGTGGATCAAAATTATTAAAGATTGGGAAGAGACGTTTCATGGGATGCCTTCACATTCATTCTCACCTTGTAAAATATATAAACATGCATACGACCTGACAGTGGCTTCTGTACGAATATTCATTCAAAGTTGTCATGCAAATACCACAAAGATCCCTAAACTTAAAGCCTTTCTTGAATGCAAAACAGTGTTTCGAATCTGATTTCCCTAGAGTGTGAAGTCTGAAAAGTTCTGAATGGCAAGGTTTGGAGCTTTCAACCATGAGGCTTGTGACTGACAATGCGTTTTTTATTGAGTTCGGGTTAAAATAGCGTCACATGTTTTCTGGCATCTTTTAGTGTCTTATCGTCTGTCTCTGCTGCCAAGCAACCAATATACGTTTTTTCTGCACTCAGCTGCAATCCTTATGTTTATACAGTACTTACACAGATATTGCCTACTTGATGTGAAGTTGATTTGCTTTCTCCCTCACACGTTTCTTCCCCTTAAACTGCACTCACATTTAATAATGATCTTCGGATTTTTAGCACAATTTTCAGTAACGAAAATCCTGTGCAAATTCTAAATAGAATTGCTGATCTTTTACAAAAAAGGTGTAGGATATTACTCTATCAATGGTAAAGAATAACTCATCTTTAAATATATAATATACATATATATATATATATATATATATATATATATATATATATATATACATATACATATATACATATATATTATATATATATATATATATATATATATATATATATATATATATATATATATATATATATATATATATATATATATATATATATATATAAGAGAGAGGAGAGAGAGAGAGGCAGAATGATAGTGAGATTTGCTGTTATGATCTGTATTATCTCGAAAGAACCAAGTAAAGGAAGGAGATTAGACTCTATAAAATCTCCTCAAATACGACATATTTTTTAGATCAGAAACCAACAGCTTAAGAACATCGGAGGACAAGAAAGGGATTGGCGTCAAGCCGAACTAATACATCCATAAATCCTTCTTCCACATCAAGGAGAAAGTGAGGGACTGTATCTCCTTACTTATACTTTATTCCGATCTTTCTTTAATCTGTTTTACATAGCAACTCATATGGAGGCTCCATAGAGAGAGTTATGTATTACATCCATTTTTTTTTATTGTTATCTTTATATCTCATCTCATGTTACGCCATTTTTTTCATAGAAAATTATAGAAGGAATATTCTGTAATCATAAGAACAGAGGTAAACTTGTATATTTTAAGAATTTTCTTATCAAAAAAATATTGCACTATCCAATCCGATTTCAGTTTTAGGTTTCATAGCTTTTTCTTTTAATAATAATAATAATAATAATAATAATAATAATGAAGTTGTTATCAAAAGCATCGGATATCAGGCCATCAGCCATATTCAGCGGAACTGAACAGATCAGTTTATTTTGGCAGTCATCCATCTTTGACTCTTCCGGATTAGAATCATGGAGTCTTCATCCTTCAGTAACTCAGATTTCTCAGCAGGATTTCCTCCCTCGCAGAAGGAAACGATCTCCGAGAAGCTTCTATTTCCTTCGCAGTGTAATCGATCTCTAAATTCCGATAGATTTATCGCCCGTGTTGCTGTGAAAGACGAAAAGAGAGAGAGAGAGAGAGGAAGAGAGAGAGAGAGAGAGAGAGAGAGAGAGAGAGAGAGAGAGAGAAGACTAAACATGACGTAACGATCAAAAACGAATTATGAACCAAATTTCTCAACTATTTGAAATCTAAAGGGCTTTTCAGTTATTCACAAACGGTAACGATTTCATGATTTAATGAGGCTGTAAAACCCTTTCCCGAAACCTGTATAGATACTGACAATGGAAAATGTATCATTACCAGTTTACAAAAAAAGTATAATAATAATAATAATAATAATAATAATAATAATAATAATAATAATAAGTATACTTATTATTATTATTATTATTATTATTATTATTATTATTATTATTATTATTATTATTATTATTATTACTTAAAGCTTTTTCTTAAAAGAATATTTCCCCATTGACACGTAAAGACAATTCCACAGTAAATTCCCTTTGTACAGCATCCCAGCAAGAACGTTGCCAGACGGTAAAGGAAGCCGCTGAATTGCCTTCTCAGCCAAGTGAAATAAAAGATGTTTCTTTGGTCGCTTCGTTGAGATGATGGTTCCAAGCTCTTGCTCTCAAGGGGCTCTGACGATTTGCTGAAGATGGATGAAGGAGGTTCTTCTTTTGTTTTGAAGACGTTGATTGAATTTTATTATATGCACTTAGTGTCTTATTTATGTACGTTTAACAGATACACACACATAAACACACACAGCATTACTGTGGTGACTCATCCACTTTATCCAGGTATTACTGTGCTGACTGTCCCTTTTATCCAGGTATCACTGTGCTGACTTTCCCTTTTACCCAGGTATTACTGTGCTGACTGTCCCTTTTATCCAGGTATCACTGTGCTGACTTTCCCTTTTGCCCAGGTATTACTGTGCTAACTGTCCCTTTCATCCATGTATTACTGTGTTGACTGTCCCCCAGGTATTATTGTATTGACTGTCACTTTTATCCAGGTATTGCTGTGGTGACTGTCCCTTTTATCCAGGTAGTGCGGTGGTGACTGTCCCTTTTCTCCAGGTATTACAGTGCTGACTGTCCCTTTTATCCATGTATTACTGTGCTGACTGTCCCCCAGATATTATTGTGCTGACTGTCCCTTTTATCTAGTTATTACTGTGCTAACTGTCCCCTTTTATCCAGGTATTGCGGGGGTGACTGTCCCCCAGGTATTATTGTGCTGACTGTCCCCATTTATCCAGGTATTACAGTACTGACTGTACCTAAGGAATTATTGTGCTGACTGTCCCTTTTATCCAGATATTGCTGTGGTGCCTGTCCCCCAGGTATTACTGTGCGCTCTGTCACTTTTATCCAGGTATTACTGTACTGACTGTCACTTTTATCCAGTTATCACTGTGCTGACCGTCCCTTTTATCCAGGTATTACTATGCTGACAGTCCCTTTAATCTAGGTATTACTGTGCTGACGGTCCCCCAGGAATTGCTGTGCAGACTGTCCCTTTTATCCAGGTATTACTGTGCTGACTGTTCCTTGTATCCAGGCATTATTGTACTGACTGTTCCTTGTATCCAGGTATTACTGTGCTGACTGTCACCCAGGTATTGTTGTGCTGACTGTCCCTTTTACCCAGGTATTACTGTGCTGACCGTCCCTTTTATCAAGGTATTACTGTGCTGACTGTCCCTTTTGTCTAGGTATTACTGTGCTGAATGTCCCTTTTACCAGGTATTGCTGTGCTGACTGTCCCTTTTATCCAGGTATTACTGTGTTGACAGTACCTTTTATCCAAGTAAAACTGTGCTGACTGTCAGTTTTATCTAGGTATTATTGTGCTGACTGTCCCTTTTATCCAGGTATTACTGTGTTGACAGTACCTTTCATCCAAGTAAAACTGTGCTGACTGTCAGTTTTATCTAGGTATTATTGTGCTGACTGTCCCTTTTATCCAGGTATTACTGTGTTGACAGTACCTTTCATCCAAGTAAAACTGTGCTGACTGTCAGTTTTATCTAGGTATTATTGTGCTGACTGTCCCTTTTATCCAAGTATTACAGTGCTGACTGTCCCTTTTATCCGGGTATTACTGTGCTGACTGTCCCCCAAGTATTACTATGCTGACTGTCACTTTTATCCATATATTACTATGGTGACTGTCCCTTTTACACAGGTATTGCTGTGGTGACTGTCACTTTTATCCAGGTATTACTGTGCTGACTGTCCCTTTTATCCAGGTATTACAGTGCTGACTATTAATTTTATCCAGGTATTACTGTGATGACTGTCCCTTTTATCAGGTATTACTGTGCTGACTGTCCCTTTTATCCAGGTATTACTGTCCTGACTGTCACTTTTATCCAGGTATTACTGTGCTGACTGTCCCTTTTATCCAGGTATTACTGTGCTGACTGTTACTTTTATCCAGGTATTACTGTGCTGACTGTCCCTTTTATCCAGGTATTACTGTGCTGACTGTCCCTTTTATCCAGGTATTATTGTGATGACTGTCCCTTCTATCCAGGTATTACTGTACTGACTGTCTCTTTTATCCAGGTATTACTGTACTGACTGGCCCATTTATCCAGGTATTACTGTGATGACTGTCCCTTTTATCCAGGTAATACTTAGCTGACTGTCCATTTTATCCAGGTATTAATGAAACACCCCACTAAACCTCACACCCCCACTGAACCTAAACATACCACATAAGTTACTAAATGAAGGGGGAAGGAGGATGGAGGAAAGGGAAAGGGAAGGGGAAGGGGGTACGGGTTTGAAACCTACCCTATTATCTCAGTTGGGTCAAATGATGGCCACATGCCAAATTTTGTCTAGATCGGTCAAAAGTTTACCACATAAGTTACAGACGGAAGGGGGAAGGGGGATGGTCGAAGGGGAAGGGGAAGGGGAATGATGGTAGGTGAAGGGGGTACAGGTTTGAAGCCTACCCTATTATCTAAGCTGGGTCAAATGATGCGCACGGGCCAAATTTTGTCTAGATCAGTCAAGTGGTTACAACAACACAAGTTACAAAGGGAAGGAGGAAGGGGAAAGGGAAGGAGGTACGGATTTGAAACCTACCCTGCGACCGAAATTGGGTCAGATGATTGTCACGTCCCAAATTTTGTCTAGGTCGGTCAAATGGTTCGGATTTTTGTAGTGCACAATGTACAAACATACAAACGTTCATACAAATATCCACTTATATATATAATATATATATATATATATATATATATATAATATATATATATATTATATATATATATATTATATATATATATATATATATCACTGATTTTGTTTCCTCATTGAACAATGAGATATACTTTTTATTCAGCGGCAATACCTAAAAGTTGAAAGAGAATTTTGTAGTACTAAAATAACCAGCCAATCATCTAATCAATCAGATAATCAATGGTTCAGATAATTACTTATTATTCATACCAAGCAGTAATGACCATAACAAATGGTATCTAGAAACGCACCCCCCCCCCACAACCGCCCACCCACAAAACTTTCACCTATTTAATATGAGGTCTCGAGACGCAGTCTGTATCCAGCTGTGTTAAATGCATAATGCACGTTGAAAGTGCGAAGGTTAGCTGCACCCAGTGATGAACGTTCCTTTAGAAATTCCTGACGAGATATTGAAAAGGAGAGTGGCTGGTGATTAAAGAATTCCAAGATGTAGGTAATTGCACACCCCCGGAGTTTTTTGCAACATTGGGAAAATTCTAGCCCTTCTTTTTAATTCTTAATAAATAATTGTTTTTAGAGGCCTCCTAGATTCATTATTTCTTATCAAAAATAACAACTAAAAATTATAATTTCTCCTTATTTACCCTTTATTCGAATTCTAATAAATAAACAGATTACTTCTTTTAACTAAAAGCCAATTGCTCTTTCAGCAACATAAGTGCAAGATCTTAGTTGTCGTTTCCCAAATCATATGATTACCATATGGTATTTTTTTATAAACGGTCAGGTAAACCGGACGCACTTTCTGAGAGATGACATATGGATACATACATACATACATACATACATACATACATACATACATACATACATACATACATACATACATACATACATACATACAAGGAAGAGACTCTGGGAAAAAATATAAAAAACGGCAAACTTTTTGTGGTTATTATATGAAAAACCATGATTATGATTTCTTACATTCCGAAGTTAATTAGTATAAATATATTTTTTCCTCTATACAACCCCGATAGGGAGAAGTTAATGTGTGTTCCTCTTTATTTCCAAAGACGGAAATGCAAAAAAAACAAAACTTAATTTTCCAAATGAGTAAGATTGCTTATTTTTCCTAAACCCGAACATCCTCAATCTTTACTTTCGAGGAGAAAATAAAATCAGTGTCAAAATGAGAAAATCTCCGACCTTCTCACGAGATGAGTTCTAGTCTTCTTCTGAAATGAAAACGACTTTTTCTTGGCTTCAGGGATATTTACATTATTCGGTTTTTGCTGCAAGTTTGAGGGAAAATGCCGAGAGAACATAATCAGTCGTCTGCCCAATTCCCATAGTGACTGAGTGGGTGTCGGCTTGTGTATTTCATTGTGTTAGGCAGTCTCTCTGTGTGGTTGTGTGTGCTTCGCAGAACACTGTAGTGCCAGCAGCCTCACCTAAAGATATAAGTTGAAAATTTTCATCCCTTTAGACAAAAAAAAAGTAATTATACACATACACACGTATATGTGCGCAGTAGTATGTATATATATATATATATATATATATATATATATATATATATATATAATATATATATATATATATATATATATATATATATATATATATATATACATATATATATATATATATTATATATTATATATATATATATATATAATATATATATTTATATATATATATATATATATATATATGTGTGTGTGTGTGTGTGTCTGTGTGTGTCAGTATTTATTAATGTTACTATATTCTAAAAGGACGATGAATAAGAAATAGAAAAAATTAAAAGGAAGTAAACGATGCAATAAGATAAAATGAGTTAATGCTCCTTTTCCAGAAAATGACTGGTAAATGATAATTTCATCTTCAAACAAATGCATTATGGAACGTGAATCATGCATTTACAGGGCCTGATAGGCCATCTTATTCATCTTTTCTCTCTTCTTTCAGAAACTGTTTAGCCACAAAATCCTCCCTAATTCAGTTACGAAAAAAGAACCGAAAGTTACGATGTAAATCAACATTTAGCATCAGTAATCAAGTCGTCCTACTTTCTTAAAACAAAGCATTATTTATATCCCCAAGGAAACATTTTGCACACTTAGCGTTGGAAGAAAGCAGAGTAGAATTTAAGATTATGACTGATATTCTGACTTTAAGAAATATTTGCTGTAACAAAAACAGTATTATGGCAGTAATAAGCATTTGGAGAAAAATAACTTTACATAAACTGCCAATAGATTAAAAATTATTTTTCTGTGTCCTATATGATTCAGAACGCTTAATCACAAACATAAATAAGAGAAATAAGACATCAGAAACCCTCCCATAGGCCTATTCTAATTACCTCCAAAAAGCTCAAATTGGAGGCTTCAGAATCCCACACACTTGAAACAAAGGACGATGACCTTCAGAGGACAGTAATTGTTAGAGGGCAGCTCAGGGTCACGGAAATAATAATGTTGAATCAGATGCAATTAACGCTACCATCTGAACCATGCTCTTTTTTGACAA
Source organism: Macrobrachium rosenbergii (assembly GCA_039081455.1). NCBI lineage: Eukaryota > Metazoa > Arthropoda > Malacostraca > Decapoda > Palaemonidae > Macrobrachium > Macrobrachium rosenbergii. The sequence continues at coordinate 92,558 of JANJGK010002986.1, read as the reverse complement.
ACCCCGACAGAGAGAGAGAGAGAGAGAGAGAGAGAGAGAGAGAGAGAGAGAGAGAGAGAGAGAGATCTGAGTGCATAATAATAACTCGTTTCCGAAGGGTAGTATAACGGAAGCTTGATTTTGGATTTTATTCCCTCTCCTTCTCTCTCCTTTATCTTATAAATTATATATATATATATATATATATATATATATATATATATATATATATATATATATATAATATATATATATATATATATATATTAGTATTCCCATTAAACTCTCAGAGAACTTAGACGTTTCATTTAATAGAAGGGTCCTCAGCGATATAATTGCTGTCGATTCATTTCATAAGAAAGTCTTAATACTCTGATATGAAATTATGAATAAAGGGGATAATCTTCCCCTTACGAATACGCCATCTTATAAGCACTTTGGTACGTAATGGCGTTTTATGCCTTCTAATCATGGGGAACACATAACCTTTGCATAGTAATTACCGTAATTAACAAGAGAGGAGGCTGTTATAAGGTTTTTACCTGTGATAGTTACGTATTTCCAAGACTTTGGGATAATGAGTCACTGAATAGTTGAAGCGAATATTAAGTTTAACGAAAATGAGATCCGGATGAGTAACCATACTGAATTTCTGAAAGAGTTTCCTTACGATTCATGAGTTAAGTAGAAGTTATCTTTTTAGTTATTTCCAGATTTGTGAAATCTGTGAAATTTAGGCTGTCGAGCCGAGTGCTGGGGTACTCTCAGCCATTCGGTGCTTAAGACAGTTAACAGAGGAAGTTTGAGAGAGAGAGAGAGAGAGAGAGAGAGAGAGAGAGAGAGAGAGAGAGAGAGAGAGAGAGAGATCCAGAAATAACAGAGATAAATTACAAGGATTAAAGATGGAACTAAGAAACAAAACCACAGTTTCACAGGAAGTAATAGTTAGAGATGATGAACAGCAAGGCAGAAGAATGGAAGCGAGGAAAGAGGTTAAGTAAAAGACTGAAAAGTGAGTGCAGTTAGGGGGCGGAGGAAAGCTGCATATGCCCGTCAGTAGCCTTATGCCTACAGTGCACCACATGAGGCACATTGACAGAATTATTCCTCTACTCAGAAGTTACTTCTTGAGGAAATGAATTTATTATCTAATGTTATTTTAGCTGTAATGGAAAATTATTAGAATCCGATAATTATGTTTTCTAAATGACTGGATCTCTCATTAGAGTAAAGAATCTACAGCTATAATCATTCGATGAAGATTACAGGGAGAGACTAAATTATTATGATTAGAAGAAAGATGACAATTTATTAATACCGGATATGATATATGATTTCAATTCATCAGTGATTATATTCAACATTTTTCTTCAGCCCAATGCCACAGAGATCTTGGGATTATGTTTAATCAAGAAAAGTAATTTCCAAACGCCATATGCATTAGTTACCCTTTGTAATAAGAATGATATTAATGTTAGATTACTTAATAATAATAATAATAATAATAATAATAATAATAATAATAATAATAATAATAATAATAATAATAATAATGTAGGTAGGTACAAGTCTTGATTCAAGCAGATTCCATTGAATACGAGTAATGTTATTACGCTTCAAGCGTTCTTCTTGATTAGTGTTTCTTTTTTTTCTTTTTCTTTAGTTTATTCTTACATTACTGCTCACCAGAGAGTGGATGTTATAGATTTCTAAGGCAGGGAATGAGTGAAACATGGAGTGTTGAAATAACATATTGCATAATAATAATAATAATAATAATAATAATAATAATAATAATAATAATAATAATAATAATAATAATAATAATAATAATAGTAATAATAATAATAATAATAATAATAATAATAATAATAAGTGTCACAGGAATGTTAAAAGATATATTTTTAACTGCGAGGAAAAAAGTTCAGTATCTCACCAAAGCAAATCAAGCAGATTACTTAGAAATGTCAGCTTCAAAGAAATTGAAAAAGTCGAAAAATCCGTCAAAATATATTAAACAGATTTCTATTCATATACAAAACGAAAATTTTTAAAAGAATTTTAAAATTAATAGTTCATATTTTGTATGAATTCCTTATAGAACACTCCCGATAGGGTGAACGAATATAAGCTTAATTCTGTTAAAAAAATAGATTGGTGAAAATAACTTGCATCTATTATTTCTTGACAAATCTCCCCTATGTTAGTTTCCACATGAATATCCAAAATTTGAGATGTGATTTCAATCACTTTCCCGCTTCACTAGAGATGTCCATTTCCATACTTCGTTTGTTTCGCAGTAATGTTCCTTATACAAATAAGAAGAGCTTATGGACTGAATATAAAACCCAGAGATGGATGAGATTCTGAGCTATCATCCCACAAATGAGGTCATTATTGTAACAGTTCCAGTTGAAGATTTATTAACAAGAGTAATTTTACTTTAAACAATAAAATTTAACTTTACTTCACTTGATTTTAAATTCTTGAAAACTTTTCTTTGAAAAAACATTAACGGATATGTTCTGAAGAATCCCTATAAAAATTTGATGTTTCCCTGATAATTTTATTACTATTTGAGGATTTTCTTGAATAGAAAGAATTATTTTTGAGAATTTATTGCTATTGGGGCCAGTATTGTATATATTCCTTATATCAAAATACTCATTTGTGTGAAAAAAAAGACTGAAAAATATTCTTCAAAGGTTACACTGTTTTTCAAAGGAAAAACAAAAATCCTGCTATTTCCATCCCTGTGAAAAACAGTGCCATCTGTAGAGTGAAAATCTTTTTCCATTTTTACCAAGGAATACAACTCAATTATTTATAAAATTATTATGAAGCATATTTGCGTAGAAAGCGTGCCAGGGAAATGCTGGACGTTGAAAGCTATTCGAGAGAAAGCTATATTATTGTGAATAGGAAATAATCGTAGACTGCATTTTCAATCATTTTGCCTTAGATTTTTGCGACAAATGACTACTCAGTAAGATATTTGAAAAATGAGGAGGAGATGGCCAAATTAATGGAATGAAACAACAGCTAAACTGATATCCATGAGAAGATTGTTGTAAAAATTATTATGATATTCTTCCTATGCACTATTTTGACTGAAAGGTCATTTTAGGTCAGAATTCAATTAGTATTTAAAGCAGTTTGATACGTGGAAAGAATATTAATTCAAAGACCGAAAGTTTTTTTTTTTACTTTTTCCTACATTCAGTTTTTATCATTGATCATAGGCTACATTAAAACGGATAAGAGACAAACATGACTGAAGAAAACGAAATGACTGTATAATGAAAACCATTTGGAGAAGTTTTGTGTGGGTGTATGTGTGTGTGTGTGTCTGTGTGTGTCAGAGAAATAATCCGCACTCATAGTTGTATTCGTGGTGCACTTTCATGTGGGATTTCCAAGTACATTAAACACACAATAGTCTTACAATCTTTCTTCCAGATGTTGAAAGTCCTAAAAATTAGAGCTTTGTTGTAGTGATGCCAAAATCGTTGCTATAATTAACTCTGTTGTTCTTATGAGAGAGAGAGAGAGAGAGAGAGAGAGAGAGAGAGAGAGAGAGAGAGAGAGAGTTATAGGAATGTTGAATTAAGGTTCTCTTGTGTCGTGATGTCACAGACCGGTACGTTGTTAATTATTATAATTCCAAAAAAGCCAAAGATATACTGAGCAACTGTTGCTCTCAGGCGTCAATCGAACTTCGAGTTGGTAATTTCCGCTTCACCCTGGAAGATAAATTAGGATTGGATTCATCAGCCTTTATATCCCATTATTTAATTAAATGTTTATCTTGATGGAACCTTTCATTGAGATTACCTAATAGTAATCAATGCCTAGAGAACTAGGAAAATCGAAATCTAAATCCAATATCATTCGAAAGGCAATAAGTGATAGTTAAACACCCATTTAGCCATTAATCATTTCAATTTGTCATCGTTAATGGGGACTGACTTAATAAGAACAGAGACGCAGGTGAAGGGATTCTTCAGGTTTTGGGAAATCTCTAAGATTCAGGGGGACGACTGATAGAAGTTAGATTTCATGATTGTGTTGCTTGCTTTCTCTTTCTGTGTCTCTCACTATCTGTCCCTCGTGCGCGCACGCTCTCCCTGTCTTATTTGTTAAAACCTCTGATTTTCCCTCTCAAGCAATGACATTGTTAGTCTCTCTCTCTCTCTCCTCTCTCTCTCTCTCTCTCTCTCTCCTCTCTCTCTCTCTCTCTCTCTCTATTCTTCTTTTGGCATTTACAACTGTCGTGCTACCAGCAGTATGGGCTTTGGCAATATGTTTCAATTACGTGCACCCTCTTTGAAGGCTGTTGTCATTTATTTCTTGTAATGAAAGGTTAGCGTGCCTGTGTGAATCGCTGCTCACATAATTCGTATGACATCTTAGCACTCTTCTCGACAGTGTTCATTGTGAAGCAATCGTTCACAAGGTGTTGGGCAGTTCACTCAAGTTCTTGAGAAGCAGATGGCCTGCCGGGTAAGTACAGTGATAGCAGATTCGGTGTAGTGTTTGGCATTGGTAGCCTTCACGTAATCTAGTTTCTGTTCGACATTAGAGTTATGGAGTGTTTCAGGGAATGGAAGTTGGTTCTTGGTGCTCATAACTTGCGGGAAACGAAAACCAGACTGAGTTTCAAGCCTTGAGGCACGTCAAGTCGCCTTCATCAGCAATCGTTATGATAGCATCATCGCATATCAGCAGTAGATGATGAAGCTGTTTATTTCTCTGAAGACCGTGTACCAATGCTTAACAAAAAAGTATACATAAAACAAGCTGAAAAAGTTCATTGCGATACAGTCGACCTGGTGGTACCTCGTGCCCCGAGGACATATGAACAGGGACTCATTTGTGCAGATGCCAAGAAGAATTTTCATTGTCTCCTTTGGGATGTTGATTGAAAGATTTTGGAAGGGGGGGGGACGGGGGGTGTCTCATCGTACACCTTCTGTCAACAGAAACATTTGTGAAGAGGAGCCCCGGAGGAAAACTTTCATTCCTCGAAGCTGCTACTGCGGGTGTATTCGAGGAATTCAACAAGTAGGAAATACAATGATGGGAGGAAATGAACGGCGTCAGGTCACGCGCTATCTTCTCTGGAAGGTTCGTTGGGGTGGGGTGGGATGGGTGTGGGTGTGGCGAGTTTGTTTGTGGGGGATGTCTCGTAGATTGTTGGGCGAAGTGTTACCCGATTTATGGGTTCTCCCATCCCCAAGTAGATAGCTCAAGTCAAATTCCCCCAATATCTTCAATAGTTTGATGCTACTCTTACGAACATTGAACATCTCGGTTAATACTGTTACACGGTAAATATCATATCTTTCCTTCATAACGATAAAGATAAATAAAAGCTTCGATATTTACCATCCAATTGTCACCGAATCCCCTGAAGTTACATTATTAATTAGCACCATATTTTGTAATTATCGACTGGAAGCCTCATTATGAGCTTCTTCAAAACAAAGTGGCATTGGTTTCTGTTAAATCTAGGTATTTTATTAAATGCTGTTTTAAAAATTATTAGTCATTGTCCCAGATGTGAGATGTTCACTTTTATTCACAACTGCCGCATATGATTTAAAACATTGATATATGAATGAAACTTATTTTAATTGAAATATAATTACAACTTCTATAAAAATCCCTAAATTTTAGAAGCCAAACAGATCAAACCATCGAGTGCAAAAACAACCGCGTTACTGATGACGTCGTTTGTCTATTACGCTTTTCCAGAGCTCAAGGGACTTAGGCCTAGCGCACGCCTAATCCTTCCTAATAGTGCCTTCTTTGCATTGCTAGCTCAACAAGGCGGCAATCTTATTAGAAAGAAAGTGTCAATCCTATAAACAGCGATTAAAGAGAGAGAGAGAGAGAGAGAGAGGAGAAGAGAGAGAGAGAGAGAAGAGAGAGAGAGAGAGAGAGAGAGACGAGACTGGAGTTTTCTTTTACGCAATGTGGTGTACAAACAACGGTTTGTACAATATGTAGGTGTGTTGAAGCAGCTAATGCTCTCAAAAGCTGTCTACAAAGTGGGGTTCATCCACGATTTTACAATTAAAGTGTGAATGTGGCAGTGACCTTAAAGTAAAAACACTTTAAGGAAAAGTAATTTTACCGGATTGATTATGAATTTTTACAGCCCTTATTCTTCAACTTTAGGAGTAATGCTATCTGGGCACTACTTCACAGAGCTTTTACTCACACATCGAATTGGTTTACTTTTCATCAAGAAATTCATTATCCATAACCGAATATTTCAAAGATAATTGCTTTCCCCTCTAAGCTGTTTTCAAGGGCTCGAAGTAAAATGATAAATGAAAAGGTGAGTGAACCACTTAATATCCTTACGGCCTCAAAAATGAAAATGTTTGCTAATCTTTCTTTCCTACTGTACATGATTGTGTATTTAGGTGAAAACGACGACATATGTTTCAAAAAGTTCTCCCTGCTGTAGACCTTCAACTCATCCCCAAAAATCGCTAGAAATTACGTTAATTTTTATAATAGCTAGGAATTATGTCCTTTATTTAATTACCAAGAATTCTAGTTTTTAATAACCAAAAATTACCATTACTTGGAATTACGGTAGCATTTCCTTTTATATTCTCGGAAATTATATTTTTTTGTATATTTGTTTTCAGAGAATTAAGTATACTCATTTTTTGTTCGCTTATAAACATTACTTTGGACATTTTTTTTCCGAATGCTTTCGGCAACTGTTTTTATAATTAGGTTTTACCCAACTTAGTGTCCCTGTTTTCCATCCATAAACGCTTTTGTTAGTATCATTTCCAAGCTTGCGCCGTTGGAGGAGCTTTATTCAATACTTGAAAAATCGGAGTAGCCACTTTATCACTGTCTGCGTAACAGCCGAGCCAGATTTGCACTGAAACGAGTTACTCGATTCATTCCATGTTAAGAGGCTTTTATCTCTCTCTCTCTCTCTCTCTCTCTCTCTCTCTCTCTCTCTCTCTCTCTCTCTCTCTCTCTCTCTCTCTCTCTCTCTCTCTCTTTTTCCAAGTCCGCTAAATAAAATTGTGGTTTTATTTTTTATTTTCGAAGTACCCATGAAAGGACAGGAAACCACTGCAATCCCTTCATTTAGAATTATGAAAGATGAAGTTTAAGTCTCTTTGTTCACTGCTGATTGATTAATCTATAACCGTAAACTAGTGTCGCTTATCCACATTCACTTCAGCAAAAATCATTCATTACGTTGAGCAAATAATCATCAAATAAATAATCCCATATCACTGGACGATAGAAATCTCCTGTGAAAAGTGCTTAGATTACTATATTAAATATAATAATTAATATTGCAAGCCTATGGACAGCCTTGATAATGCGCAAAGGTAAATATGAATTTTATGAAGCAGATGAATAAGCAATTGTAGTTTTCCTTCCCAAAAATTCCTTGTTGAAACTGGTAATGTTATGAGAGAAAAATATTTATTATGACGACCAGTATTTAAAAGTGATATCTGAAGTGGGTGTATCAATACATGAAGGTATAAACATACGTTAGGCACAAGAGTATAATTTTCTTTTATCCAATTAGAAGGAGAATCCCCAGCTCCCTTTGTATCCGAACCAACGTGTACAGGGCCACCCTTGTGTCTCACATATTTACCAATGTTTATGACCCTACTTGTAGGTGTTATTTACACTAAAACATTTCCCATACAATACCCTACGTCATGGGGTGCGAGTTGGGAACGAGGGAAGCTGACTGTCTATTCAGGAGCATCACAAGAAAAGTGAAATTGGATAGAGAGAAGAAGAAGGTTCGAGAAATACGAAGAATAATTACCAGTAAATATGGAAGAAAGAGGAGAGTACAATTTACAAAGCGTCTTCGAAAGTCCAAAGAGGAAAACCGGGCTCAGTCCCAGACAGTTGAGTAGATTCAGATTAATTCTGTTAATAAATAGCAGTCTTTGTTGATCACCGTCGTAAGTTCTGTGTGTAGTAGACGGTTGACTGTGGTGAGTCGCAGTGAGGCTGAAGGCAATTGGAACGAATTTCTGAGGATGAAACGTTCCTCAACCGAATTTTAGTGATGAGACGACCTTTCATGTTTCAGGGAAACTGAACATGCATAATTGAGAGTCTGGGGATCAGAATATCCCCATGTGACTAGGGAACTTCACCGAGATAGTCCAAAGGTGAATGTGTGGTGTGGATCATATGCAATCGAATCACTGGTCAATTTTTCTTCAACGAGACATCAATTACTTCAGATGTTTACCTTGGCCTTTTGACTGAATATGTGGCACCATATCTAGATGACCTTTAACCGACCATCATTTTCCAGCAAGATGGTGCACCATCACACTGGGGACTGCATGTTCGTGGGTTCCTAAATCAAACATTTCCAGACAGGTGGATTGGAAGGAATGGCCCAATTCCTTGGCCACCTCGTTCACCAGTTATCACTCCCCTGGAGTTCTGTCTATAGGGTTATGTTAAAGACATCGTGTATCGAACAAAGATACGGAACGTCGCTGATCTCAGGCAAAAGATCACTGATGCCATTGCCACCATTGATGAGGCTATGCTACAGCGAGCATGGCAAGAAATCGAGTCCGGTCTTGGTGTGCTTCGTGCAAATAATGGTGCTCATATAGAGGTCTATTAGATGAGGCCAAAAAAAAAACTTCAATATCTACTCCTCAATTTTTTTAATTTCCTCATATTTGTCTTTTCATTTGCCTTTGTAATATATTTTTTCAATTGTAAAGAGACTTTATGGACACCCTTTACATGAAAGAATAACCTTTGTTTCTATTCATAACATACTGAAACTAGCAAATAAACGTCCAAGAGTTGTAAAGAACAGGTCAGAAGTTTAAAGTAGCGACGGGCCATTTGCGAGACAGGCAACAAATTCCGCGCAAACTTTCTTCCGTGTATCTTTCTTGGATAGTGTCCAGGAAACAAGAAAAAATATTAGAATTTTTGGAATGACCGACCAAGCTACGAAATACTGAATATTTTAAGATTAATCTTTGTTTAGCTGACAAAGAGCATCGGGGAACACTTTTGAAATAGTTTTTCCTTTTCTTACCAGACAGTCATTGCATTATTATTATTATTATTATTATTATTATTATTATTATTATTATTATTATTATTATTATTATTGCAGTAGCGCCACAACTTAGCAGATACTTTGTGCATTTGGTTTTCTGATAAGTAGCACAGTCTGTTAAGTAACAAAATACCTATATTTTTTTCTTCACTTGAACGTTGTCTAGATGTCTGATAGCTAACAACAGATCCACACAGTTCCACCTGAACCAACGTGTGCTTTATACCTAATTTTCAATTTAAAAGATTTATTTAAAAATCTGTCGCGTCTAAAATGGCAGTATAGCAAAACATAATCATAGTGTTCACTTGCTCATTTATGAAATGTTAGAATTGATTAACATATAAAGATCAACATCTACGGACTTATGCATGAATCAGCATCATTAATACATAATTTCAAAAGAATCAGCGTAGCAACAAAGCACCTTGATAACAGAAGTATTAGAGCCTTCCATAAACCAAGGAGCACCTAATTTCTCGGAAGAACTGGCAAAAAAAAAAAAAAACGAAATGAACATTCCAGCAAAATGTCTTGCATTTTGCAAAGGTGTGATCCCAAAACCGAACAGCAACTCGAAGCAAAATGGATTTATGATAATAGACTTTGGCCTGGAAATTCAGTTTAGCTTTCGGGCTTCTCCCTAACACTGTTCTGCAAATCCGTCTCGTGTTGTATAATTCCTGCTAATACAATCACCGAAGACTCATTTCGGGACTTCGCTCGAATATTTCCGAGGAACAATTTTTGTTTCGTTTTTATTTTCTTCTGTTTCCTCTCTGAAGACGAAGTATTTTTGGGATAGGAATCCCCCAAGGAATGTCCTTTTTACATTTCTGACGCTCTTTAGAAGAGAGAGGCTATTTCGGGACGGTCTTCTTGGAATAAACATTTCATTTCCTCTTACCCTTTTCTTCTTCTTCTTCAGAAGAGAGGCTATTTTGAATACGCTGCTTGAAAAATGTTAAGTTTTATTTCCTTTACTGTAAAAATACTTTGAAATCTGCAAGAATTTCACGCTTATTTTACAGATTTGTTGCATAATGAAACGTCAAGTGAACCGTATTTTGGACGCTGCTTAGTAATTTCACTTCATGATAAACTGAGTACTCAGAACTCCGTTCATTAATTATTTGAAACGCCTAATTGACATCATTTTGGTTATGAAAGATGTTGCTGATTAACACACACACATACACACACACACACACACACACACACACACACACACACACACACATATATATATATATATATATATATATATATATATATATATATATATATATATATATATATATATATATATATATATATATATATATATATATATATAAATATATATATGTATATATATATATATATATATATATATATATATATATATATATATATATATATATATATATATATATATATATATATATATATATACAGCGAATGTGAAAACGGACCTTCACGTGCGTTTGTGTGTAAGTACGTCTCATAAATTTCCTCTGACACGAAGGTTAAGGAATAATGTTTTTTTTTTAGATATGCCTTTCATCCTCTTTTTATTCTATTTTACTAATGTTAATATTACTTCAGCATCAAGTTGGAAAGAGTCTTAAATCCATTAACCCATAAGGAAATATCCAGTATGTAAGTAACAGCCGAACAGTAAAAAAAAAAAAAGCATTAAAATCAACAAAGTCAATTGTTAAGTGATTGTGGTCGATTTCAAAAACTAATACTTAAAAGGAAAAATATTTTCATTTATTGCCTCACCAGGATCTAAAACGGTTCACCCGGTTGTGTATTCCACACCGGTTCCGCTCTTGCTTGCCGGTGTAATCCAGTGCACATTATCAGTGGCATAACCTCCTAACGCGGATATCCGTATCCGATGAAATTCGAGTTTCAGTCTCCGGCCGTCTTCTCAGGATCACCCACTTTCGCCGGCCTAATGGCATTCTCGGGTCAAGAGAGGAGGACCGAGAATATTTCAGGCAAGCTGTGAATAACCATTCTTTTTTTTTTTTTCTTTACGACTTCTACGTTTCTTCCGGTTATTTATAGTAACAATAACAATTATAAAAATACGTTCATAATCATACTGCGTCGATGATTATAAGAGAGATTGATGATCTTGATATTGCCTCTTTCACCCAAGACTACTGCAAGTTCATTACAGAGTTTGACAAAATTATCAAATCTCACTTGGGAGCATAATGATTAGCTCATTTATTTGATTAAAATAAAATCCCTACTTTCAAGCATTCTTAACGACCTCCTCCCATATATGTTAAGATATGTATGAGGACGTCTGAATTCGAGGAATGTCCTTCCCTCCCTCTTACTATCTACGAAACTATCAACCTGTCTATATATGTGTGTGTGTGTGTGTATACGTATGTATTTTAAAAGCTCCGTGCCTTATATAAGTATGTATGTACTGTAATATGGAGACAGAGAATCCACAGTATAAAAACGGCATGAGTGTTTTTGAGCCTGCTCTGGTAAGCCGGATAGATCGTTAGCGTTACATAATAGATCCCTTTCTTGAAATATTAACTCGACTTTGGTCCTTCACCATCCCTTATTTTATTCAGAAAGTACACTAAAGATTCTTCTGTCGATCCGTGTATTGTTCGTCCTCTTCAGTGGTAACCATTCGTTGGACATTTTATCATCTACGATCTTTTGGTCATCTGGTAGGTTTTTTTTTTTTTTTTGATATGTATCTCTCTCTCTCTCTCTCTCTCTCTCTCTCTCTCTCTCTCTCTCTCTCTCTCTCTCTCTCTCTCTCTCTCTCTCCAAGATTTAACTAAGATCTGTTTCCAGGGGTGTCCGGACCGTTCATTACTGGACCGTTTGTACCCGGACAATTCGTTACCGGACATTACGCTACGGGACAGTTCGTTACTAGGACCCTTCGCTACCAGGCCATTACGCTACCAAAAGGTCAAAGTTTTGTCTACTATTATTTTTGTAATTAAATGTTGATCACCTTGTTAATGTAGTTCCTAACTTGAAATACTGAATAGTTGTTAACATAATTACTATTATACATCTTACCTTGTTACTTAAATACTGGATACTATTATACATTTTACTTTGTTACTGTAACTAAACCAATGTATTTCATTTGCTAAGTATCTCTTTTTTAAAAGTGACTGAACCCTTAGTCAAGATGCCCAGGACGATTGAATCCAGAAGAAAACAAATCAAGTTGGTGGATGATTTGAATTACATATACTGTAAGCAGAAGGAAAATAGTGATGGGACAAAACAATATTGGATGTGTGAAAATCGGACGTGTAAAGCAAGAGTGCACACAAACGTTGATGAGGATAATTATGTAATAATAAAGGAAGTCGGTGAACACAATCATACTACCACGGCTTCTTCTGTAAGTGCAAAATGTGCAAGCAATCAAATCAAAGATAAAGCTCTTGGAACCCAGGACTCTTCACGTACTTTGATTGCTACTGAATTAAAGAATTTACATGAATGTGCCATAGCTGAACTTCCTTGTCCATCAAATATAAGTCGTAATATACGCCGATGGAGGCAAAAGGAAAATAAATCTCCTCCAATTCCACAAGTAAGGCATGGTTATCTGATTCCCGAAGACTACGCCAAACTGAGTACTGGGTCATTATTTCTGCAATACGACAGTGGCGAAGACGATCTCGAAAGGATTTTGGTATTTGCATCTGCAGATGGATTAAGTGATTTGAAAAAGTTTAAAGTATGGGCAGGTGATGGAACATTCAAATGTTGTCCAATTATATACTATCAGTTATATACGTTGCATATACAAACTAAAGACATAAGTATTCCCCGACTTTTTGCACTACTACCTGATAAAACCGAAGCCACTTACAAGCGCCTTTTTTCTGTAATTAAAGACCTCGTACAAAATCATGAGCCAGATCGCATTGTGGTTGATTTTGAAAAGGCTGTCATTAATTCACTGAAGGCTGTTTTTCAAGAAACAGAAGTTAGCTGTTGTTTATTTCATTTATCTCAGAATGTTTACAAACATACAGTTCAAGCAGGGTACAAGGAACGATATCAAGACGACGAATTTAGTTTAAAAGTGCGCTGTTTCCCAGCACTGGCATTTTTACAGCCAAATGACGTTCTTTCAGAGTTTGAGGAGTTGATCGATGATAATGAAATTCCAGAAGAAATAGTTTCGTACTTTTCTACAAATTACATTGGTGGTGAACGAGGCCGGGGATCAAGGAGAAGACGACTAGAACCCCTGTTTCCTATACAGTTGTGGAATGTGTATCAGAGGACAGTCAATGAAATGCCCAGGACAAATAACAACTTAGAGGGTTTTCATAACTCTCTTAGAACTTCAGTTACAAGCTCTCATCCAAATATATGGAAATTGATTGATGCCTTGAAAAACGAAGAAGGACTAGCGAGAACAAAAATCATACAAGTAAATTGCGGCAATCTACCTTCAAAGAAAAGAAAGTATAAGAACTCTGAGCAGAGGGTTCTTAATGCTATTAGTCGCTACAACCCTGAATGTAAAATGGATTTTCTTCGAGCTATTGCTCATAATTTGAAGCTATATTAATAAAAACTTTCTTTTTATTTTATAATACATGACTAAACTAATATATGACCAAACTAGTACAGTAAATATTTTTAATATTTCAATTTTATAATAAATATATAGTATTACTATTGTATTATTATATATAACAAAAATGACAAACTATTATTATTATTATTATTATTATTATTATTATTATTATTATTATTATTATTATTATTATTATTATCACATTTATCTAATTAAAAAATATGAGCTCACAACAAATCTAAAAAAAAAAAAAAGCTCTTGGTAGCGTAATGTCCGGGGACGAACGGTCCAGTAACGAACGGTCCTAGCACCGTTTCCAGGGTTTTCTCACTTATTTCAATACAAATGAACGGGTGACCTTTTTTTGCATACCAATAAGCCCGTCGCCTCTCAGATCATAGAAGTGGGGCGTTGATGTATCATATCATACTTGAAGTATTTTAGATCTTACTTTCATGCGCATAGGAAAGAAGTTATAACAAATACTTATTTTCTCCCAAGTAGCTAGAATTCCATATGAAAGGAAGGCTATTTCAAAAGGTATTCATAAATGACACATGAATCATCAAGTCAAGAGGAATCTTTCTCGATTGGTAGATTGTCCATGTGTGCATCTGATAATAACATTTTACTCACTAGATTACTAAAAGTTTTGTGTGTGTGTGTGTGTGTGTGTGTGTGTGTGTGTGTGTGTGAATTTCAGAGAAGGGTAATATGGATCGGCCCTTCATTCATATGTCCTAAAAGGTTTTGAATTCTTCCTTTCTTATGGTATTTTGTTCCTCCTTATTTGTCTTTTTTGATTACTTACAAAGAAAGAAACAAATGCCTTAACCGTTTGATATATAGAAAAGAGTTAAAAAGACAAACAGACATAACAAGTATATACTGATTAAAGCTAAAGGTTAAATAGAGAGAGAGAGAGAGAGAGAGAGAGAGAGAGAGAGAGAGAGAGAGAGAGAGAGAGAGAGAGAGAGAGGAAAGGTACCTAGTCAATTGGTATATGAAGGTTGAAGCCGCATGCAAGACAGTTCTAAATGCGGTGTTCAAACTTACTCAATACACCTTTTATATCAGTGTATTGTGTATTATTGCTTGAAATACATAAAAAACTGTCTACATATGCAGTTATTAGGCAATTTATATAACTACATTTCTTACTGTGGAATCATCGCCAGTAATTGCGCTCGGGTTATGAATACTGTAGAAGGCCTTATAGATATAATTCTCCCGTTTCATGAGCTGTGAAGTGTTTCATTATTCTGGGTAACTCAGAAATGCCAATAACCAGTCCTTAAGCATTGAGTCTGCGCATGTGCAGAGAGCAAATAAATTCATACAGATAATTAAGAAAGTCATGACTACGAGATGGATGAAGAAGAAAAGGAATTTAAATTAATTAAACAGAGTATTCTAGGAATTGACGTTTTTCATACAGGTTGATTCTTTATCAAAGATTATCATCGCCATATATTGCATTAGAACTTTCTTTTTATCTTTTCAGCAGAAATAATTCAACATTATAATGTCTTCTGAAGTCTTCCGGTGATTGGAAATTCTGAGTCATCAAAATGCCAACTTTTACCGATACATATAACGTCGTCTCCGATGTAATCTTAAAAAGAAAGTGAAAATAAGAGAAAATGTTGAAGAACACATAAACATGAGAAACACGGGAAGGGAACAGAAATTTAATGAACATGAAGATCTCTCTCTCTCTCTCTCTCTCTCTCTCTCTCTCTCTCTCTCTCTCTCTCTCTCTGTAAACACACACGCTCACACACACACATATACTGTACAGTATATATATATATATATATATATATATATATATATATATATATATATATATATATATATATATATATATATATATATATATACATATATATATATATATATATATATATATATATATATATATATATTTCTGTGTGTGTATGTATATGTATGTATATAGATATAGATATTCACTGTTGGTGTAACCAACCCCATTCCTTTTCCTGTGTAATTCCAAGAGACTGACATTCAGATATACAGACAGACAGACAAGGGGTGAAGGTGATTAAAGTACGATGAGAAAGACCAGCTTAAAGTCAGAGAGAGAGAGAGAGAGAGAGAGAGAGAGAGAGAGAGAGAGAGAGAGAGAGAGAGAGAGAGAGAGATCGTACAACTGGTCAGATCTGGAGCAACGAGAGTATTGCCAGGTCGAAGGGAAGTTAACCCTGTTTTCTTATGTCAAAACATCTGTATTTTTCTCTGATACTTGTCATTTTCAGTCGATCCAGTTCCTTTTATGCTTCATCTTTTGAAGACTTTATATCCTTTTCTCCTGCTTTCGTCTAGCCACTTCCTATCCTACCTTAATCAAGCAGTTTATACATCTAGAGTTGTTCCATCTTAAAGGAAGTCGTACTTTGTTATATTTTATGATTAATTTGGATAAAGAGGGACAAAAAACTGCTCTGATTACGATCAAATAAATCTACGTGGTTTCATATGCATTCTGTTGTTTCTGTATATAAATTAGAGCAGCGACATGACACTAAGTGTTAACCTAATATGCAGTTGTAGACCAAAAGGAAATCTCATCTTGGAATGATTCATTCATCATTGCTAGAAACTGTCAAGGGAGGCATTAAGCAGAGCACGATTCAAACCTTGCTCTAGAGAATAAAACCCATTGGGCTTCATTAAATTAAGAGATAACAATGTCTTGTGAAAATATACCTGACATAACCTTCACTGTATATATACCCGAGAGACAATATTTCAGATGAGCTTTAACGCTGCACCCTTTCTGTTAACGAAGGTGGCATACCTAGAGATATTTTGTAGGCTGAAGTTGTTTCCTTCTCTTGATGTATCATACTTAAGGGATGTTTTCTTTCTGTTCCTCTACACAGTGCGGATTAGTTTGTAAAGCATGTATTATGAATGAATCTCTTAATGTTAATATCATTCTTTGACTCCTCATAGATTATGAACCATTGTGGATAAGGTTATGTCACTATATATAGAAATATTTATACACACACATATGCATAGTCTACGGAAAATATTATCCACTCTCAACTCAAGAATTCTGAAGCAAGAAAGTGCACAGAAACATAAGAACTTGATATTTTGAGTACTGCTCATTGCAAAAAATTACTTACTTATATTACAAACTTATTAAGTTGATACTTCTTCTTTCAGATTGAATCTGGGCGCGTGCCAGCCCTTGCCTTATGGTGGCCCGTCAGTATGGTGAGGTGTGGAAGAGATTAGGTGGCCTGGTGTGGACTTCCGGTCTCTGTACTGCCAAAAGAGACGTCAAAAGACTGGGCAGGTACATTAGATTCTTTTCTTAGTAACACGCGCGAACTCACTGTTAAAATATAGATAGTTATTCTGATATTTTCAACCTACAAACTCAAAGGAACATTTTAATATTGGCTTCTAATATCGAAGTATTTTTTAGTTTTCTGTCCTTCCGCACTTTTCTGTCCACCCTCAGATCTTAAAAACTACTGAGACTAGGGGGCTGCAAATTGGCATGTGAACATCCACCCTTCAATCATCAAACATACCAAATTGCAGCCGTCTAGCCTCAGTGGTTTTTATTATATTTAAGGGTAAAGCTAGCAATGATCGTACATCTGGCACCGTTATAGGTTACATTTAAGTATACCTTAGTTTCACCAGACCACTGAGCTGATTAACAGCTCTCCTGGTGCTGGCCCGAAGGATTAGACTTATTTAACGGTGCCAGCAACGCAGGCCACCACCGGGCCGGGCCTGGAAATTTCATGGGCCGGAGCTGAGAGTTTCTTGGGCCGTGGCTGAGAGTTTCATGCAGCATTATACGCTGTACGGAAAAGTCGACTGCACCGAAGAAACCTCGGCGCATTTTTTACTTGCTTGAATTGATCACGCCAGATTTCATTTATGAAGGGTAATTCACAGCAATGTCGACTTACGAAATATATCTTACTCATTATATTGATAAATATTTCCGGAATTCTGTTTACAAGAGAATGTAAGAAATCACAGTTTATTTTATAAAACTTTTGAATTAATATATTTATACAGTTTACTAACTTATCATAGATAAAATATCTGATAAAATATGAAAGCAGTTACAACTGCAGTGGACAGTGGAATCTCAACAAAAGATCAAAAGCTTTTGATTCTAACACCTGTAGAATTTACCGTATGGAACTTTTTATACAAATAATGGAAAAAGAATATATGGAAATGTGATCGCTAAAACTACAATTATAAATTAAAAAAGAGAAACAAATCCACTGAAATATAAAGTATTGAGAGTGTGCTGAAATTATCTCCCATGGAATTTACTGAATACGACAACGTAAGGAAATCATTAAAAATTATCAAGTGGAAATGGTATGCCTAGAATTAAGATTATAATAAGAGAAGACACTAAAACTTCAGAAAAATATTAAGTCGTCAACACCGCATTCCTTGGCTATGAATTATCCACTGCTCAAGGAGCAAGATCCAGCGCTGGCAAAAGGCCCACCTTGATACACAATAACATCAAGAGCAAAAGCAACAACATCGCCTATAATATCGTACAGACCCCACGAAAAGATCAAAGTGAAATACAACTTCAAGAGACAGGTTGGTGATGATACCCATTGTTCTCCCCGGGTTTTCGTAGATCTGACACAGGGCCTTTGACCTTTGTTGGCTGATGAAAAACGGATTCCTTGACCTGCCTCAATCCCTGTAGAGGAGAAGATGAATGAGCTTACTGTTCATCCTCTCTTTTGAGGAACTATTTCTCCCCTAGAGGGATCTTTGTGAGTAGATCCTTTATAACACTTGAATAAAAAATGACCTTGGCAACTGAGCGAGTCGTTATTTTTGAGTCGGCGAAAATGTTCAGTACTGGGAGTAGAAAATGGTGTGTATGTATGTATGTACCTGTAGGTGGCCTATTTATGCATGTATGTGTTCGTGTTTGTGTGTTTGTAAGTAGAAAACCAAGAAACTTTAAAATTGCAGAGGTCTAAAAATCAGACAAGATAAACTTAAATGAAAGATGAAAACATATATCAAAGCATAATGAAATAATAGGTTGGGAATGTCGATGTAGAAAAGGTACTGAAAAATCGTTTAAAGACTTATTTGCAGTAGTACACTTGGGAAACCCGGAGTCTCGACAGATGATCTTTTAGCCCCTTCCAACTTATTTTACCCAAATATTTTTTTTCCTCTCTCTCCCTAAACTTCCTACTTTTGTTGAAAAAATGCGCTTGAATAATCTCTCAACTTACGTCTTTTTAGGAGGATTCCTCATCATTTACAATAACTTAACCAATCAGCACTGTCACTGTCATGCAAGCCTTGTTTCGTCATCTTGATTTAATCAAAATTCATTAATAACATATCCTGAAAAAATAACTATTCATTATTTTGCATGAAGTAAGAAGAAGAAGAAGAAGAAGAAGAAGAAGAAGAAAATAAACAATCCGAGTCAAAAAATTCCTTCATCAGCTTCATGAATTATTATTATTATTATTATTATTATTATTATTATTATTATTATTATTATTATTATTATTATTATTATTATTATTCCCATGAAAAAAGAGACAACCCAAGATCCATTCCTAAGACCGAATTCTCCGTGGGTTCTACCACGCAAGTCCCCCGAGCAAGAATTCGCTGAGACGAAATCCTGACAAAGCAGGTCGGGTCCTCTCCAAGGCAAATAGTGCTGCTGAGATGAAAGATGCTTTGGATGTGCACCATCACTGGAATGGCAGATGGTTTTTCTGAAGAATAACAGAAGTAATACCGAGGATCAAAAGAATTCGAAAGCAGTATAGCTGGAGACGGATAAATGGAGGCTACAGAATCACTGCATAGTGAAATTTCGCTGCCTCAGATATACATGATACATGTGTGTGCGTAATTTCGTAACATCTTTTAACCAAGATGTTAAAATATAGCTTTAATAATGTTAATAATCTTGCTAGCTGTAAACCTAAATGCAGACCAAATAACTTCATAGCAGTCAAAATACTTCATAGATGGTCATATTTTTGCATTTTAATTTTGATTAGACCGATGTTTTACCCATACCCATAAGTCCAAAAATGTTGTTAATATAGGACAGTATCGACAAGGAAATCCAGGACCCTCGGGACGTTACGTTCTGTCCCGAGGCTCGGACACAGCAAACCTTCATTCCACCACTTGTAATGGGGCCAGTAGAGATAGAGTCTAAGCCCTGGCTGGGCGACGGCAGGTCTAAACGTGGAGTTCCAATAAATTAATAACGGATACTCATTGCGTTTTATAAAGTAGGTTGTACAGTGAATCGTTTATTCGTTGGTATGGAATCATTTATTTACTGGTGAGTAAGATGAACGCAATAAAGCTTTCTATTAGTGTAATTAGTATAGCCGAGCTGGGATAATTAGAGCCCTTTTAGATTTCGTTTAAATTGTATTATTCACGGTAAATGTTCATCATATGTCAGTACTTGTCTCCACTAGTTTCCTTTAAAATCTTTCAAATGAATGATCAATTTAATAACAATTAACTTTTTTCAGATTTTTAAATAGAGGAATATAATGCATTATTATTCTACTGTACATGTCGTTCATGAACGGAAGCGATGGTCATGATAATGTAAAATGTGTTGAAGATGGGGATGAACATGAAAGTCATTGTAACCATCTATATAAAACATAAAAAAATCCTCAAAATATAGCGTCCTTCATTTCAATAAAATATTGATAATTTTATGATTACTTCCATTCATTGCTAATAGTTAACGTGCACACATTAACTTTAGGAAAAATATATTTAAATTCATCGGAAATAAACAAAAGTAGTCACTTTCAGGGACCAAAGATATAAAAGCTAATGATATCATTACGAAACCTTATTTATAAAATTTATTAAAATGATGAGTTTCATGGAAAGATTACGGAAAATGTTGACCCTTTCATGAATACTGATCCCATTATGGATGGACCTCTTGGTTTTTCTGGGGTTTGCCTGGTCCTTTTCGGTTTAATTTCATTGTCACGCTTTTAATATTTACAGGCATTAACCGGCATAGTAAAATTATTATTCTCACCCTATTTCATGTTACACATACACACACACACACACACACACACACACACACACATATATATATATATATATATATATATATATATATATATATATATATATATATATATATATATATATATATATATATATATATACATATATATATATGTATGTATATATATATATATATATATATATATATATATATATATATATATATATATATATATATATATATATATATATATATATAAATGTGTGTGTGTGTGTATGTGTGTACATTTATAAATAATTTCAGAAAGAGACCGGGACGGGACCCCACTGTGAATTTAGCTCACGAGACATTTCAGCATTTTATGAGCAAATGCCGCTGGGTTTGCCAGAGGGACAATGATAGGGTGTTAAGCAACCCATTGTTAGTGTAGGTGAATAATTATGCCTTGCTGTCAAAGGAGAACTTTTTGATTAAGTATTTAATAACACTTTAGATGAATAGCTTTCAAGTTAATGTGCTGACGATGAAGGTCTTAGAGACACTATACTGATGAAAATTTATAATGCAGAGGTTTCTGGAACAAAGAATGTTTTTCCATAGACAAATCTATTCAGAAAACGTTTGAAATTAGATAGTTTTAAAATGTTTCAGCTATGAAATAAAATGTTTTAAAAAAAGGGATAAAATGCATTGGGAAATAAGGAAAATATGATTTACAAATAAAATATGAATTTCCGTAAATCACGGTCGCGATCAAATATAAAAAGCTGAAAAAGTTCTGAAAATTATACAAGAAGAAAAGTGGAATGGTAATGCAAAATACACATGAAATAAGTCAGAAAAAGATTTAGATTTTATTAGGGGACCGTAGCCAACTCACTGAAGTTATATAGAAAAAGACTTCAGTCAACAGGTTGCACTAAACACATTTATGGATGAACATGAAATCATAAAAAAAACTCTAAAGTATTACATGATGTAAGAGTCTGTATAAGCAAAAAAAGAAGGGATGGGCGGCTGCATTCCCATCTTAAACTCAAAACACTGCGGATATAAGAGAAAGTTGGTAGATTAGGAAAAACGCAATTAAAATCTAAAGGAAGCGATAGGCGCTTCTCTTAACAGCTTTTATCGGGACGGACTGTATTCTGAAAGGGTATCCAGAATCTCAAAGTAATTTTTTTTTTTTTTTTTGAGAAATTAAAAAACTCCTTCTAGTTTATTTTTCCCCATATTCTCTTTGTCAATACTACCGATTTTTTCTAGGATGGAACTGGATTTAAGCAAGAGGGTAAACTACATACTTTATCTTTCGAATGAACATTTGAATCATAGTTTTTAGTTTTCTGTAAAAGAAAGCTATTGTGCCGGCTTTGTCTGTCCGTCTGCACTTTTTCTTACCGCTCTCAGATCTTAAAACCTACTGAGGCTAGAGGGCTGCAAATTGCTATGATGATCATCCACCCTCCAGTCATCAAAGATACCAAATTGCAGCCCTCTAGCCTCCGTACTTTTTATTTTATTCATGGTTAAATTTAGCCATAATTGTGCGTCTGGTAAAGATATGGGGCAGGACACCACCGGACCGTGGTTAAAGTTTCATGGGCCGCGGCTCATACAGCATTATGTCCGAGACCACCGAAAAATAGCTCTATTTTCAGTGTCCTTGATTATACGCTGTACAGGAAACTCGACTGCGCCGAAGAAACTTCGGCGCATTTTTTACTTATTTATATTGAAGCATGTTATAACGAGTAATGTACATTATATCTTGCTATTAATGGTATACACAAATTAAGTTTTCATAGAAATTTTACACAATCGCGTTTATACTGCTCCCACAGTTTAAAAACTCACAGACAGATAGAAAGTGAAAAGAGATTGCGAGCTAACGACGTCACCCTAAAAACCTGCGAATTTCAACATTTTTCTCCCAAGTTACAAAAACAAAATTACGTTGCATCGAGCTCTTAATAAAGGAGTTTTGTGGAGGCTGGAATGACCTCGAAGAGACGAGGTCATTCTGGAGAGGCGCATTAATATCTCATTCTCGAATATATATTTTCAATAATATTTTAAGTCTCACGCAGAGCCATCTCATTTCGGCTAATACCTGACATTTCCCTGGTCAAATGAGGACCCTCTTTGACAAACGATAACAGGATTACCGCCGAAATTCATTAATAATATCCTGAAGTAAATAATTATAATTATGCTGTTCCAGATTTTGGAAAAATAATTGGCTTTTGTTTTTCATATGCTTTGTCCTATTTGGTCTGTTCTACCCTGTTATCATTACTGATTTAATCCATTTCGAAAATTTAGTGCTTAAGAGTTCTGTCTATCTATCTATCTGTCTATCTATCTATCTCATTGCAATTAGAATCGCCATATTTTCTAACCATATTTTTTTAATACAAGTCGCAAAAACCTCCTCCCAGAAACATCACTTTTCTATTTGCAGGCTGCAGAGATGTCGCCCCAATTCGCTAAGAAAACTTCTGAGTCGCGAACCAGAATTAGATCTGGAGAGAGTATGTACGAGAAGGGCGGAATCTCATTGATATTCATAGCATCTCTCTGCCGTATTTACACGCTTTATTGACATGTTTTATTTACACTCGACGTCTCTTCCACCCAGCTTCACTTCTCACAGTTGGAAGTCATTTTCTTACTGCTTAGTGACGCGCGAGATTATGAAGAATTGTCAATTGTTTATTTAACGTCTAAAAACTTAAACTGTTTCCAATGCTGGGCCTTTAGAGCCACGCTTACGTATGTCCTAGAATTCAAGGGTTATGGAGCGAGACATTTTTATTCACTTTGAACTTTTATATATCGTCTTTGATACAGAATATAAATCTACATTTCTGATTATTTATGTATTTGTTAAGAAATTTATTGTAATTTTTTGTTTGTTTCAAATTCGTGGGATGCATGTCGAATAATAATAATAATAAATTAATCAAATGCGGGCATAGAATATGAGCACTGTTAATAAGTATGGAAAATTATAGATATTACTCACTTTTTATGGCAATGAATTTTTTCACTAACCACAACATTGGTGTCGCAGTACATATAACCATGTGGCGTAACAGTATTATAATTTTTTTTTTTTGTTTTTTTTTTTGTTTATTGCGTATCTGTTTCTTTTCATGGGACCTCAAGATGTTGACGATGGAATGTGCAGTATGAAATAAATGAAGTAGATTCTCGTTATAGTCGTCTCCTTATGGCTTTTTAGAATAACCATTCCATTTCATCTATTATTATTATTATTATTATTATTATTATTATTATTATTATTATTATTATTATTATTATTATTATTATTATTATTATCATCATCATCTTAACCTGCTGCAAAAAACGTTATCCTTATACTATGATTTTTAACTTATCAAAATCTCTCCAAAAATGTATTTTGTATTTGGCCCTCTGCTTTAGGAGGAGTCTAACATACAGACCAGACATGCAGTTACGATCCCGAGTTATAACATAGATATTATAGTTGATGTTGTTGTTACTTGAAAGGAAGCAAGGTGGCGAATCTTATTCTTAACGAAATGATTCTGAAACGAAGTATTTTCCTTTTTCAGGACGACGGCGAAGATCTTTGATTACGACATGGAAACTGATATGGGTCAGGTAAGTAAAGTTGCACCCTGTGTATATAAGTTTTTTTTCCTACAAAACGGAAAGGGAGTCATTATCAGCTTGAGGTATTTTCATTATTTTCGATACATTCATGCATGCATTCGTGTGTTGTTTTGTTGATCTCTGCAAAAAAGTAGGAACTGAGTGGCAAACTATATTAAGATGACAGACAGACAGACAGACAGACAGGAAAGCATAGTTTCAAGAGAGAGAGAGAGAGGGGAGAGAGTGAGAAGAAAGCATAGTTTAAAGAGAGAGAGAGAGAGAGAGAGAGAGAGAGAGAGAGAGAAAGAGAGAGAGAGAGAGAGAGAGAGAGAGAGAATGTTCCCATGCACGTAAAAAACCTCCTTTGCAGCGCGTGTTCGGCCTCTATTCTATCTCTCCAGATGAAGCCAGCCTTGTGCTGGCACTCTCTCTTCCTCTTCAGCAGCCCGTAAAACATTCCTTAGTAAAAAATCTTTCAAGCGACCGCATTGCAACCAAGGAACGACTCAATGGAATGATTTTGAATTTAAGACTGAAAATAAAATATTGTAAAGGAAATTAACCAGCCATAAGATTTCTCTGTTCCGTGTGAGTGAGCATTTTGTGCGCATGCGTCTTACAACCGAGAGGAAACAAACAAAAGACATGGAATGACTCTGGGTTTTCGTTTCTTAATATAGTCATGCGTAAATATATTGGTTTTATAAGCAGATTTTTTATTTTTTTCCGTTTGCCTTTTTTAAAGTTTCGAATATTGACAGCATAATCTTAAAGCAAAACCTTAGAATGTGTAGCAAGGATATAGCATTACCGTTGAAAAAATGGTCGTGATTTCAATAAGAAGAAAAAATGAGATGTTACAGGCAGGGGTCTGAAATGAAATATGAAACTCGAGAGACAGACAGACAGACAGACAGACAGACAGATGTGCGGGTTGTGTTCGAAAGCGTGAAAAAGAGAGAAATTGTCAGAGAGGGCGTAAGAAAATGTATGTGTGCTTGTATGTGGTTGTATTTGTGTGTGTGTGTGAGAGAGAGAGAGAGAGAGAGAGAGAGAGAGAGAGAGAGAGAGAGAGAGAGATGGAGGCGGAGAGAGACAGACAGGGGAGAGTATAGTTTCAAATGAGAAGGAGAAAAAGAGAAAGAGGGAGTGAGGGGCTAACCTACTTTCAAGAGAGAGAGAGAATATGCCCATGTACTTAAAAAACCTCCTTCACAGCACATTGTCGGTATTCTCTAGAGACAACCCTTCGGAACGGCCTCATACAAAGTGGAGTCTCCAGATGACATTAGACCTATGAAAAGGTCTCTCGAGGGTTTCTCAAATGGAAGGAAATAACTTCGTGAAGCCTCGCAAATGCAAACGATGCAGCTGAATGCCTCCCGGACTGCCGTTGAAATATTGCTCTTAAGGTTGCTAATTCCGTTACGTTGTACTTAAATGTTTGGTGAATTATTTCTTGTGTATTTGCTCATATCACGGTGCGAATCCTAACTAGCGCGGAAGCACTTGTCAGTTATAATTCCCTTTGTGAGTAAGTTATTCGCGTGGTATATTGAATCTGATATTAAAAGATATTCGAAACTAAAGGTTTGTGACAATAAAAAAAGTCATGGCGTATAAGTAGCTAAAATAAAAGGCACCTCTTCTGCTTACTCTTCTGCTGCAATGAAGATCCCCTGACCCTCTCTCCTCCCTCGGGTCGAAGGACCGACTGTGCTTGACGAGATTCTTCTTGAAATCGTTGACGAGAGAGAAAGGAAGACGCTTTTTTTCATCACCGAAAGTGGTAGGAGGTTTCTCTGTCTTTCTTTCTCCCGACAAATTTTCTGTGAGACATAGACTTTTTCACACGGTGGAAACGCTAGTCTGAAAATTCTCTCTCTCTCTCTCTCTCTCTCTCTCTCTCTCTCTCTCTCTCTCTCTCTCTCTCTCTCTCTCTATATATATATATATATATATATATATATATATATATATATATATATATATATATATATATATATTATATATACATACATAAACACACACTCATGTATATATATATATATATATATATATATATATATATATATATATATATATATATATATATATATATATATATATATATATATATGATGGAACGAGTTCATTATAAACCTTCAAAATTTCGTTTACTTTGTTGCTTAGACGTGACATCTAATAACAGCAAACTTCTCGAATAATTTTGAATTTCGGACCAACCTAATCTTGAGAGCAAAATGCGAAGCAATGAACATGCTATAGTCAGGCTTTGTACAGACAGCATGGGAACTGAAAAATGACATAGGAGGCCTAAAGGTTAAGTTTTGCTCTGCTACTGTTCTAATTTTCATACTGGATTACCGCTGAAAGCACGGTTGTGATTTGTATGGGAAGTAAAAAGGTAATATTGCGTATAGATGTGAAATAAAATGAAACTAGGGAGAGACAGAGGTTGGCGTGTGCAGACAGTAAACGTGGGCATGTGTGTGTGTGTGTGCGTGTGTGTGTGTGTGAGAGAGAGAGAGAGAGAGAGAGAGAGAGAGAAACTGTGAGGAAGTGTGATAAAAATTCCAAGAAACTTGGCCGTGAGTGTGTGTCTGTGTGCGCATGCATATGAGAGAGAGAGAGAGAGAGAGAGAGAGAGAGAGAGAGAGAGAGAGAGAGAGAGAGATGGGCCAGGTTGTGAAAGAAAATGTTAAAGAGAGGTAGAATGTTAGAAAGGGTTTAAGAAACTATGCATGCTCGTGTGTGTGTGTGTGTGTGTACGTTTGGAAGAGGTTCTTTCCCAGTTACACAGTATGTCAGCTGTCTAATTCCTTCTCATATTTATGACTTAGTGTCTTATGTGACAAAGGACGTTGGACTTACAAAGAGAAATGATCCCGCTGCACAGACAGACACGGTCGCCATAGATAATGTTTTCATGACACCTACCCAACTGACAAGATCTATAGCTTATCATTTCCGAGGCTGACAGATAGCTGGAAGTAGATATATATATATATATATATATATATATATATATATATATATATATATATATATATATATATATATATATATATATATATATATATATATATATATAGTATATATATATATATATATATATTGCACATGTGAGTGATTGTTTCTGTGAAAAATTTTTCCTGATAAGATTTGCATTTTTCACAAATTAACAGAAAAAATTATGTCTCTTCAAGGGATCTAACCCAACAGGCACCTAAAAACGATTCATTCAGAAGGAAAAGTCTTAAATGAAAATTCAAGATTATCACCCAGCACCCTACACCTATCCCCCACCGAGTGAATAAAAAAAAGTTATCAATTTTATTCCTCAATTAATGGCTCTTATGCGGAAAATCCCATGGGGGTGAAATCTTAAGCCTAGATAAAACCGAGATCAAGAAGAAACAAACGTGTGTAGTGGCGATGCTTTAATTAAGACTGTTGGAGTTTAATGCCTCTTTGCCAACCCGCCAAATTTTCAAATTTTGCAGATGGACATTGTTTTCTTTTGAAGCTCTCCTAATGAATGAATTACTTTTTTCTGTGATAATAATAATAATAATAATAATAATAATAATAATAATAATAATAATAATAATAATAATACATTGATGTAAATGGAAAGCAGGTGTGTACCGGTAATGTAAACTTGACCTTATTAGGGACACGATATAAAATACCAAGTGCAAAGTACCCTGTGATTACTCACACTGATATTGGTAAAGGCTCTCTTATTTTAGAGATTTTCTCAGTTCCGCTTCAATTAGAATCTTAAAAATTTTCCGCCTTTCCTTCTTACTTCCCAATTCACATCCACAGTCGAAGATGCCACAGTCTCGACAGAAACTCGAGTGGTGGCGACAGCTGCTGCCTGATGGAGTTTGTCGTTTGCTTCCACTTGCTTGACAAGTTGCGACTTGGGATTTTATTCGCACTTTCCTGTAAATGTCGTTACTTTTGTTGTCAGGTAAAAGACCAATCTTAATCTCTTAAATTAAACGAGAGAGAGAGAGAGAGAGAGAGAGAGAGAGAGAGAGAGAGAGAGAGAGAGAGAGAGAGAGAGATTGTTCAACACTACATAACAACAGTATTGTATCTGGATCATTTGCATGAGAGAAATTTAGGGAATACAGTAAGCATTTACATAGCTGAATATATTATGTAAAGCAAAGCCATTCAAAGGCTCTACCGTCACTCTAATAATCCAGTTAATCATTGATGAGAGGAGCCTCTACACAACTTCGCCCCAAGTCTCCAGTTGAAGCTGACAGCCTAACTAGGTGCTGACAGGATCTAAGGAACGTAAGGATGGGGATTAGATGGGAGAGAGGGACTCGATTGAAGGGTTTGTCCGTGATGTGCTACTGGAATCTCTCTCTCTCTCTCTCTCTCTCTCTCTCTCTCTCTCTCTCTCTCTCTCTCTCTCTCTCTCTTGCGACGCAATCAATCAATCAATCAACCACCCAGTTTCTCCATTTCCTGAGGCATCAAGAGCCGTAGTCGTTACGGCACTCCAGCATATAAAATCATTCTCTCTCTCTCTCTCTCTCTCTCTCTCTCTCTCTCTCTCTCTCTCTCTCTCTCTCTCTCTGTTATAACAATAAGTAATCAATAGGAGGCTATCAAATTATATATGAATTATTTATTCTCCATATTTGCAGTCTTTTCTGTGTAATAAATATTAACGGCACTGCAGTTATCAGGAGATACATTCTCTTTCAATTCTGTGAAATTTTAAATTTTTAGTGGAAAGAAAGATCATAGGCCCATCTTATAAACAAAAAACAAAAAATTTATTCTATGAAATTTAAATATATAACTAAAGGTGAAAGTGTTTAATAATCAATTAACAAAATTAATAAAGACTGAATTGCTGCCTTTATAACAAGTGGTACTCAGAAACCATCTTTCCAACAGATCTCCGAGCCGAGAACTTCCTGAGAAATGTTTCAGGAGAGAGAGAGAGAGAGAGAGAGAGAGAGAGAGAGAGAGAGAGAGAGAGAGAGAAAGTCTTAATT
This sequence comes from Macrobrachium rosenbergii, assembly GCA_039081455.1. Taxonomy (NCBI): domain Eukaryota; kingdom Metazoa; phylum Arthropoda; class Malacostraca; order Decapoda; family Palaemonidae; genus Macrobrachium; species Macrobrachium rosenbergii. The sequence goes on along the minus strand of JANJGK010002986.1, from coordinate 63,120 downwards.
AAGGTGATGTTCCTAACAGGGGCTAAGTCGAAAATTAAACTCAGTTCGGAAGAACCTGCGTCAGAAGTTCAGTGTGGAACTCGAGCACTTGCTCCTGACTTTATTAGTTTTCCCGTTCACTTACCACGTCTTTCTTCATGTGCCGAGAGCAGTACTCTCTCTCTCTCTCTCTCTCTCTCTCTCTCTCTCTCTCTCTCTCTCTCTCTCTCTCTCTCTCTCTCTCTCTCCATTATACAATCGAATCAATCAGCACCCACACAATATTTTCCCAATAGACTGCCAGGCCTAACTCTTTATACTCCAGAGGATCTAAAACATTAAAAATCTTTAATTTTTTTTCTTTATTATCATCCATAATGGACCCATATTCACATGAAACAAATTAAGCCTAAACGAATATTATCATGCTCTTGAATATTCCGCAGAGTAGTGTCTATGTGCGTAAGAGGGGGAAAAAGGATAAGAAGGAAAAAAAATAAGCGAATTACAGATTTGCGAAAATGTGGAACTCGAGGTTTACCCGGTTAGAGCAGTTTGTCTTTCCCCTGACTTTCAGCATGTGGTATTGTAGGCCTCCTTTTTTCCTAAACTACATAACCTGACATGTTATAAAAGGCCTACAATTGAGTCTTCGAGCTCAAAATAATAATAATAATAATAATAATAATAATAATAATAATAATAATAATAATAACAATAATAATAATAATAATAATAAATGGCATTTCTACCGAAAGAAGAGGTTAGGTGGTCCTTGTAGAAATTAGGTCAAAGAGACTTCTCGTAGGGGAACGAATTGGAGAGACACTTAAGCGGTCTTTGGTACAAGGAAGTCTTTGCTCATCCTCAAGTGTCAACATATGTCATCGATAATCATTGCAACTCTATTACTCAGGACAGAAATGTTGCACTATGTATGTTGACTAGTTTGTCTCTATTAAAGTAAGAGTATACAAACACCGCTGATTCTCTTCAAAATGGGAGAAAATCTATAGTTTTTTTTTTCCATTATTTTAATATTCTGTCTATCGTCAATATGGTGTGCGACATTATTAATGTAGTGACCAAAAGATAAGAGAATTATTAACATTATTATATTCATTATGAAAACGGATTAAATGTCTCCATAATAGATACTGAGAATTTTTTTAGCGATATAATAGTACAAGCTTAATGTTATCAAATCAGCCATGAATCATGACATAATTCCTATTGAGTTTTGTATTTTCTGTATTAAGAGAAGAGATTCACGTACTTAGCTGGGCATCATAGAAATGAGATTCTTTATTTTATTTTCAGAACATGTTGAAGCTAAGGAATGTTTGAAAATGTCTGAAAAGTTATCGATAAAACATTGTTGATATGTTGTTAATACTAGTCATTTCATTTCAGCTGTCGTTGAGGAAAAAAATTACTGTCGAATGTTATTGATTGTTTAAACTTCATCACACCACAATTACTGGCAACGGAAATAGTTATTATGTTACCGTTCTTATACTAATCATGATTAGTATATAGCTCGTGGTTGAAACGAATAGTAGTAATAATAGTAGTAACAGTGAGAGCAGTAGCAGCAGTGCTAGCAGTAACAGTAGCAGTAGGAGAAGGAGGAGGAGGAGGAGGATGATGAGGAGAAGGAGGATGAAGAGGATGAGGAGGAGAATGAAGAGGATGAGGAGGAGGATGAAGAGGAAGAGAAGGCTGAGAAGTCTACATACAAAAATGATGCTGTGGCAAATACGGTGGCTGAAGTGACAAAAAGTACTTACAGAAATGGCAGTGGCGATAGTAATAGTAATATTTATTAAACTTCAAAATATATAACAAATATACGACGGCAGTCACGACAGAACGAAAAAAACGAGACAAAAAAAAAAAAAAAGTCAAAACCGCTGAGTCAAGGCAGGCCATCTGCAGAGGCTAATACCAACTAAAGCAATGGAAGCCGAGGCCCGAGAGATGAAAGGGATCCTGTTTGTTATTGGGAACGCTGATGACCTTTTCACGGGTCCTAAAATGCCTCATTTCCCAGCAAGGACTCGAGAGACGGATCAATCGAAAACATTCACCGCCTGGCCGTTGTGGTTCATGGCTTTTGTTTATACGCCAGCGTTTAGTGGCTGTAGGCTGCATTGTCTTGAAAATCATTTGTGTTTATTATATATATATATATATATATATATATATATATATATATATATATATATATATATATATATATATATATATATCTATATATATGTGTGTGTGTGTGTGTGTGTGTGTGTGTGTGTGTGTATGTATGTATGCGTGTGTGTGTGTGTATGTGCCTGTGTGTGTCTGTACGTAGAGGGGGAGAGAAAGTGAGAGTTGATAAATAGACGTAAACATATTGACAATATTAGTCTGTCTCAAAAAGGAAGAACTGATTAATAGACCAGTCCTCTAGCCACGATAATTAGAATATTCTGAAATCTGTTCCATAAATCTAATTGAAGGAAATATAATCCACGCTGGAAGGCCCAGCCAGGAATTCGGTTAAGTCCCAATCTTTCGTTCCCGAGATTTGACGATTTAAAAACCTCACTACAAATAAAAATAGCAGATTTTTTATGGCATTTCATATTAAATCCAAACACTGGACTCGCGCAAAGAGGAAACGGGAAACTCATAAAACTGGGTTAAACCTCTTGGAAATGGCGACGGTGGAGTTTTAAAGCTGGGGTTAGAGAGAGAGAGAGAGAGAGAGAGAGAGAGAGAGAGAGAGAGAGAGAGAGAGAGAGAGAGAGACTTCCTGTGAGAAAGAGGCAATTAAAAAGAAAACAGATATAAAGCAAGAGAGAGAGAGAGAGAGAGAGAGAGAGAGAGAGAGAGAGAGAGAGAGAGAGAGAGAGAGAGAGAGAGTCATTTGGCGATGTTACAGAGGAAATAAGAGACAGATATAAATAATGAGAGCGAGAGAGAGACAGACAGACAGGCACAGAGAGAGAGTGTAGGAAAGTGAGAAAGACAAAGAGAAAAATGGACCCTGCAATGCGAAATGGTGCGAGAAAAGCCGATATAAACGCAGAGAGAGAGAGAGAGAGAGAGAGAGAGGTGAGGCCTTAATTGATTAACTAAGACGAGTGAGCATAACTGTGAACATTGAGACTCCTCGACTTTTCCAAACCTAAGACAGATATTTCATATATATCTGACTTTTTGTATTTCCCCCTCCATATAAGCTAAACATACTTAACACAAGTATAACCCATGATGCTACCACTAATTTCACTTTCATTGTCGCTAATTAGCTTAACTTTATTAGGAGGTTTTTTTTATTTTTTTTTTACAATACCTCAGATTCCAAAACCTTAACTGCCAAGACAGAATTTGCTTTAACGAAATAAATTAATTTTAATTACTACTTTTTAAAAAAATCAGTCCATAAGCACAAAAGGTTTTCGACAGGTTTTGCTTCCTTTTTCTTGGCAAAAGTTTAGTATTCTATTACTTCATCATTTTTCCTTAATACGAAGTATGGAGCATGTCCTACAGTATTCCTACACACGCACACACAAACACACACAGAGAGAAATGGGTAGGCGGGAGCCTTATGAATGGCTTCATCCGGTGCCGTGCAGGCTTTTCTGTTGTTGATAATATGCACCTTGACAGAGTACTACATTTTTGTAGGATGGTATTTCTCTCTCCTCTTCCCCACCCCCAACAATCGGCCAGTAATCAGGTTCACATGGGGGCGCTCAAGTCAGCAGAAGCTTCCCAAATTTTAAATGACTGCGCCCAAATCATCCCTCCACGTCCGGTTTGGAGAACGAATACTGTTCATTCCATGCGTGAGCTAGATTTGCTATTTGTGCCACGAGAGAGAGAGAGAGAGAGAGAGAGAGAGAGAGAGAGAGAGAGAGAGAGAGAGAGAGAGAGAGAGAGAGGAGAGAGATATCTTTTTAAAAACCGCGGAAAATTCTCAGCTGGCTGTAAAAATTTTTTATCATGCTATCTTTCGTAGGGTGTCGCTACAGAAAATATCGCCCAGGTTTCTCTAAATCTCATTTATGAAGAGGCCCTTTTAAAAGTCAATCCCTGAGGGAAGAGAGATCGACTTTGTCTTCGATGAGAGTCCAAGGAAGGTTATAAACTCATAGGATGATGAATGTGATCGGGGAGACTTAGGAGTGGAGGAAGTGACAGTGAGATGATGATGGTGGTGGCGGTGGTGCCGTGGTTATGTCCGATTCATTGAAAGAGGGAAAGTAAGAGTTGAAGAGATAAAAGCAATTAGTGAGATTTTACATTTACCAAGATAACTGCATTTGCATGGTGATAAGCTTTACCAGATGGAGAAAGAGGAAATAGAGATTCTACAGTCAGTAAAGAAATCACCTTTCCCTTATGACAAACTCAGAGAGAGAGAGAGAGAGAGAGAGAGAGAGAGAGAGAGAGAGAGAGAGAGAGTGTGTGTGTGTGTCTGTGGGGGGGGGGGCGGGGGGGGGGGGGGTGCTGATGAGGTAGGATGCTAGTGGGTGGGTATGAGTAGCCGAAGTCCATTAGATGAAGGCGTTTCATTAAAAACTGAGAGAGACAAAGACAGATATTTGCCCATGAAATGCATTCGCTTTAGTGTTTGAGACCATATTTGTGTCCATAAAATATCTGAAAGAAATGAATAACCGAAAAAAGAAGCAAAATGATTGAGAGCATGGTTATAAGAATGGCTTACTATGGCCATGAGCTGCCATGAGCTTCTGAATCATTCGAGAAAATATGGCCACTGGAGAAAATGTGTCAACGAAACCCATACTTGGGAAGGTCGCAGTTTCTCGCTGCCTTTGTTTCAGATGGTCTTAGGGATAATCTCATATCTGTTAAGTAAATCTGGGTAACTTAGAGAACTGAATTGCTAATTACTTATAAATACATGGAAAGCGCTGCCTAAATCAGTTCAGTTTAGAAATATAGGCTGAAGCAACATTTTGATAGTAAAAGACTCTTTACAATAAAATAGCCCAAGAAAAATGCCTCTCAAGAAATCAATAACTGAAGTAATGGTGATAAAAATGATCTAGGTCCGTGGTTCTAACTCTCAATTTCAAGCTACCTCGTAACTCCGAAAAGGTATAATGCTGTCAGTGTACCTCACTTAGCTCACAGTAGGCATTTCTAGAAGGCATTTGCAGCGTTCCTTCGGTTCCTAGATATTCCCACTTTTTAGCCCTTTACTTTACCCCATTATCACTTCCTTTCTTCACTCTTGCTGTCCAACTTCCCTATTCTTACTGCAACTATGGAGTTCTCTTAGAGTTCCTTGCAATTCATCACCTTTAATTTCTGGTTCTCTTCGTCTTGCTGTCCAGCCAATTCAACTCCCTCTTTTCATTGTCTTGAGCACCGAATAGCCGAAAGTGCACCAGTGCCTGGCTTGAGAGCCTAATTTTCATGAAATAAATAAAGAGCAAGCTCGTAAAATGCCATCCAAGATTTCGGGGTCACTTCTCTGAAAACTTCCCCAGATGGCGTCTGCCTTTGCACCTGTGGCCAGAAGCTTTCGGGAGTTAATTAAGACGTTGGTCTTCAGGTATTTGAAGTCACGCTCGAAAGGTCTCATGCAAACTATTGCTGAAGTTAGAGGCTTCCTCCAGTGCATGCCTGGTTATCTTTCTGTTTTCTCCTAAAGTTTTTCTTTATATTTACCAGTCAAATGCTACCTTCCATACAGAACCAAAGGAGAAGCCATGCAACGCCCCTAACCTCTCTCTCTCTCTCTCTGTATCTGATTGTAACATAATCATTAATCTGTCTATTGACTTGACTTAGTGAGAAAAGCAACCCTCTCTCCTTAACTTTTTATATCTATTTATCAGCTAAGGTATAAATACATGACTTGGAGACGAAAACAATCTCTCTCTCTCTCTCTCTCTCTCTCTCTCTCTCTCTCTCTCTCTCTCTCTCTCTCTCTCTGACTATGATATAATTATTATTCTGTCTACTGGCCTGGCATAGTGAGAAAAAGCAACCTTTCTCTTTATCTATTTATCTTTCTATTTATCAGCTATAGCATAAATATTTTATCCGTTGGTCTGACTTGGGGACGAAAAACATTCTCTCTCTCAAAAAAAAAAAAAATTTAAGTCTCAAAATTTGCCCAGTTTACGCATATCGCACTAAAATCATTATTGATTCCAAAGAAGAAACACAAGCCCCTGATCTGATGTGTAATTTTAACAAAAAGGTCGAGTCCTCACACGAGAGGAAACATGACTGAGACGAGTTGATGTGATGAGTCTTTTTTCAAGAGTCTTATGCGGTGTAACAATAATGTGCCATTATCAAATTACCAATACTGCCACCACAGTTGATATACTTCCTACTTCGGTTATAAATCGCGTTACTGCTTGCTTTAGTAGCTATTACTGTCTACTAATAATTCTAGGTCGGCTACTAGCGTGATTTCATAATCATAATTTTTTTAGAGATGATTATTTGTCTCACCTATTCAGTGAGCTTAGCGGATCGGCTCCGGAAATTAAACCTGAAAGATTAGCGTCTTTTTATAATCTGTTGAAAAGTTATGAACCTATAAATATCCATCACCGTGAGGTTTTCGCGAGAGGTAATAAATGCAGAGGGGAACCTGGACACACCACGCGCTTAATAAACTGTATAGTTCCTCTTGATATTATTTCATATAAGAAGCTAAAACTCCTTACAACACATTCCTGGTACTAAAAGATGAAACATACGTGAAAACATCGTTGCATAAACTAGAGCAAAATTAAGTCCAGGAAAACCGTGAAAAGATTATGTTTGCAACGCACCATTTCAGAAGCTCTTCAGCGATGCGAACCTTGCCGTCAAAGGTCTATAAGACGATTTAATATTAGACCGAGAGCATTACATCGGCATTATCCGTCGTAACTGCTGTGAAAATGCGCGCGAGTAATTGCGGCCAGATACAATCTGAATAAGTAATGAAGGTAAACATTGCGTTGATGTCGTCTGCAGACAATTCATTATGCTTTTAAAAGTCTCGGATGAAAAAATGGCTAATGAGGATCTAGGATGAGGCATCCAGGGGCAATGGGGCGAGATGTGAAAGGAAGAAAATGAGCGACGGAGAAGGAAAAGTTAGGATGAAAGTCCATAAAGCAGGCTCTCACGCACGAGGGGCGTGGAAGAGATGCAAAAATGAACGGCGTGAGATTAAGAATGTAGCTGATTAATATAAGTAAGGCAGCACATTTTCCTGAACACTCCCAAGTGAAGTTTGACTTTCTAAGCAAAGTTTGATAAGTTACTAGAGTCATTCTGGAGAGTCTTACTTCAGTAGTAATTAAACGACATATATTACTCAGAAAAGAACATTTTGACCTTTAGAAAATTGCGTTATATTTATTTGTCATAGAGCGTACAACTCTGGCAAATTTATTATAATGGTTCTGTTGATAATAGTTTAAGATAACTGAGAAACAACACTAGAAACGAAAAAACCACAATATCAGCGGAAAAAAGCAGTGAAAATAACTTTGCTTTATACAATAGAAATAATCATGCATGTTTAGCCTAACGCAGAGTAAGATATAAGCTTGGTTTTTTATATGCATAAGACATTTTCAAAGAGAGAGAGAGAGAGAGAGAGTGATACTTCATGTAATAAACTGGTAATAAAATCTGAAATGGAAAACGCAGTGTCGACACTTGTAAAGACATAAAGATTGCTCCTGTCAGCAATTCTCTTTCGGCAGCAAATGATAAATCATTTACAGGAAGTTTATGAATATGAGACTGAGTGAGTGTAACCGTTCCAGCTGTGTTTATTTTCCAGAGAGAGAATGCACAAATGATATCTTTACATTGGAAGATTTATATATATAACGAGTAAGAGAGATATTGCAAAATCATTAAAAGCTTTTCAGACACTTGATAACTCAGGAAAGTCAAGTTTTTGGAAAATCAGTCTTCTGGAGTTTACACAACGAATTTTATGCCACGATAAATAACATGAATGGCAATGTGAATGCAGGGGAATAAATACACAAGAAAACGGTAGATAGGAATAAAAAGGAAATAGGAGAAGTGATTAAATGAACAGTTTTGCTGACTGAAGATTTTTAAAAGTATTACAAATTCAAAAGTATTTGCTTAGGATAAAATGCAGCCGTCCCGAACTAAAGGCTATCAACAGTCTACAAACGCTTAGAATTTTTTTCTTAACTCCCTTCTCCCATATGTAATACACACATATATATATATATATGTGTGTGTGTATACGTTTGTATATATATATATATATATATATATATATATATATATATATATATATATATATATATATATATATATATATATATATATATATGTGTGTGTGTGTGTGTGTACGTGTGTGTGTGTGTGTGTGTGTGTGTGTTGCCTGTGTTTATTCTAAAAGCATCATTCGAGAAATCACAATGTCGCAAATTATGCCCTAAACAAGGACCTGACGTCCAAAGCAAGAGTCCTTGCCAAGGTCTTGAATGATATGAGTACGCAAAGGATTCAGACGAGATCCCGCGCTGGAAAGGCAATTTGTAGGCGCAGCTGGCTCAGGAAGTTCGTCAGGACGAAAAATAACGGCATCATTCAACGCTGATCCTTCCAGCCCGTGGAGCTTAGTCCATGGCAAATAAAATCATGCTGTTGCGCGTGGAATGGGAGCGAATGGGTGGGTACAAAGGGCTGAGCCAGTTATTGATAAAGAATGAAGATGGGATGAGCCTACTTTTAGCAGTTATTATTATTATTATTATTATTATTATTATTATTATTATTATTATTGAAAACGACGATGAAGCCCCACTATAATTACCGTTACTGCCTGAGAAGGAAGTAGGTAATATTCAGAGCTGTTTAGTTAAAATAGGTAATTTAACTAAATAACTAGGGAATCTTTCTAGAAATCAGCCTCCTCCAGTTGTTGTTGCTTTTATTATTATTATTATTATTATTATTATTATTATTATTATTATTATTATTATTGAGAAAGATACGTCCCAATGAAGCAATATTATTAGCAAAGAGGGAAATTTAGATAATGATCAAAGTGAGTTACTTCTATTCTAAATAACAGAAATAAGAGCATACTGATTAACGGTGCTACTACTACTACTACTATTACTACTACTACTACTACTACTACTACTACTCTTAGTAGCCACTTTAACTAGATAACTGGGGAATATTTCTAAACTTCAAGGAGGCATTTTATGTAATATGCTTCCTTGTAAAGGACATAAGGGAGCTGAAGCCCTCTATATCTTATTCCCGTCCCCGCAAAAAATCAATACCTCAGAGAATATGGTACAATTAAACAAATATTTGATATGTATGCTCTGCTCTGGAGCAAATTTATTTATGGCTAGAATAATTAAAAAACAAAAGAATTTTTGCTAAAATTTATGCTATTAATTTCTGATAACAGAAACCGACGGCTCACTTGTGCTAAGGCAGAATCTTCCCAAAATAGATTCTTCACATGAACAGGCACAGTGTTACATAACAGTCTCGTAACATACCAGTTTTGGCCGATGCTTGAATCTATTATAGCATACATTTCATAATGTCACCTGAGTGGGTGTATATTTATTTTTTTCTTCGTAGAAACAGCAAAAAAGGCAACAAAATTATTCTTCGTAACAGCGGGAAATGTAACTTGCCTTCAGATAATATTAAACTTTTTTCCAACTTCAGGAAACTCTCCGCTTAAGTCAATATTTCTTGGTAGGCTGCGTACACAAAATCGTTGTATTCATTTTACTCTTCAAGTGTTTTATGGTGAACACTTTTATGCATAATTCATGTTGTCAAACAATGTATTTTTATGTACTGGATTAAGCGTTCTGATTTAATGAGGCCAAAGCTTTAAGTTAAGAGTCTTGAGAGAGAGATAAGCAAATTCAAAAGTCAGTGTCGAGTCAAAATGCTTTATGCCATTAAAAACTGGTTATTATACTTACTTTGACATAAAATTTTTATTTAGTTTTTCAAGAGAGAGAGAGAGAGAGAGAGAGAGAGAGAGAGAGAGAGAGAGAGAGAGAGAGAGAGAGAGAACGATTATACCTTAATACCTACTGTTGAGATGTCAAAGTCGTTTTGTAAAGAGATTCTTACTTGTGGAGATGTTTGTGTGTCCTCGTTCGATTTTCACGATGTAAGATTCGATATTCATCGTTATATAATAATAGAATGTCAATAATAAGCGTGACATGAAACATCTCTTATGACAGGTACTCAAGATAGGTTTTGTTGCAGTTTTCCAAACAGTTCCCTCTTGCATAATGGAAAAGAGCAATGTTATATATCTTCAGTAAAGCAAATAACGGTACACATATTCGAGCTATGATTTTGAGTACGCGTTTTTAGTTGATATTTCCGCATGTACTATACTTGAACTTATTTTGCGTAATCGGTTTTGTAAAAACGTTTAGGTTTTGCATTTAGTATTGTTTCTATAATTAAATTAAATAAGTCTAGAAAAATGGAGTTATACGATTTCTTTTTCAAAATTCTTATCAAATTTGTTACCAGGATTATCATTATTATTATCATATATCATCACGGGCTAAAACATTTTGCAGTGCAACTATTTATCGGAATCGCCTGACACTGGATATAAACTTTATCTTGAATTACCGCAACAGTCGAATGAATAAATCACTTATAGATGATCCTGTATAGATCAATTAATTTGGCTTTTCATAGAAAGCATCGTTTATATATCTTGGTCTACTTAATAGAGATTTACATATTTTAGAATTCTACATTGGCTTTCTATAGACGGTATAATGCAGAGGATATTGTTCTGAGAGTGCTATTTTCTGGACGGGATTTTTCATGCTGTTCACTGTAGATGTTTTTATTTTTCATCAAAACTGTGTGAGAAATGAGCAGTTCTATCCATGATGTAACTATACGTAGAAATGAATAGGGTGAATTCAGTGAATGAAACACTTGTGTACACAAATGTCTTGGTTTTCACAAGATCAGTTTCAGCAATGTATTGATGAGACGTTAAAGACATAATTGGAAGGGATCTGTGATACCTGTTTTGCTGAGTCGAAAAAACCTGGAAAAGAGGAAACTTAGACGAAATTGAAAAATATCTGGTCAAGTCTTAGTTAGGTTCACAAATAATCTGAAATTAGATTAATCTGAAATAGATCAAATATCCCAAAGGTACATTGGAATAACGAGGGAAAAGATTAAAAAATGTTTAGTCGTTCTTTTCTAGTCCAAAACTGAGCCAATTTAGGTCAAACACAAAAATATAAATGCAGAAAATAGAAAACTGGTTATCCAGCGCAGTAACGAGAGAGGACACCCAGCCAGTGTTTGTGTAGAATACATCATCCAGTTAGCTAACTACATCAGACTAGTTAGGGGTCCTGCCCTCAACTATGACTGATTTGGAGAGCCACGCATGAACTGTAAAATAGTGGACTGAATCCAAACTCGTAGCATTTAGGAAATAGAATCCATAGAGGTGAATAGATAACAAGAAAGGCATATGTATTGACAGAATAATATACAACTATGTTATTATATTCTGTAAATGTATACCTACGAGAGAGAGAGAGAGAGAGAGAGAGAGAGAGAGAGAGAGAGAAAGGAAGTGTTTGTGGTAATGTAAAGGTATATGGGTCATTATATTTAAATTCACAGTACATGGTATGCGTACATCTGTTCGACAGAGACATACATACGAAGAATATTTTTTTGTTCAACATGGCATTGATCATCTAGAAATCTATCTCGCGTTCTAATAGTGCAGCAAATTGCTGTAAAAATCGTTCAGATAGTGAACCAAGCATGAAATTTGGCACAAACATTCCTAAGACTACGCTCTCTTAGAAAAGGGCGCTGGCCACCTGAAAATCCAAGATGGCGGCTATTTTTCAAAATGGCCGCCATCTATGTTGAGATTCACTGGTTTGGGAGCATCTATTGGATGGAATATGCCAGTTTTTTTTTTTTAAACCTCGACTTTTAGGTTATAAAAATGTTCCATACCACACATTTTATTGAAAACCCTTACTAAATGAATTGTAACCAAGATGGCGTACAAAATGGTTGCCATAAAAGTTTTTTTTTCTATCCACAGCGCTAGCAGACATAGAGACCAACTGTTTTTTATTTAATGGTATATTCATGTGATCAGACAGTTTAACTAATATGCTATTTTCAACTGAAATAGTAATGGTATGGTCACATACAACATTGTGTCTAAGACTGTAACCATAAAAAGAAAAGAAGAGAAATACGGACTAAACGCAACCAATCTATGTATAGGTCTCTCAACCTACACCTTTGAAAAATTCGAGGATAAGAAGGTAGGCATAGCACGACACGTTGGATGCTCAAGCTAGATTATCTACTGAAGAGAGGGCAATATTTATCTAGACTTCACATTTGCAAGTGCACAGAGCTGTGCAGGGAAGACCCAGCTTGTAGCACTTGCACCTTTCCCGACAGCCTGCTTTGCATCCACATTTGGTAAGCTGTTGGCAACTCTTGGCTAAGGGCGAGTTGGTTGTCCAGAGGACTTGCCATGCTTTCACCAGACTTTTGCCATCCCCACTCAGCAGGGTTCTCTGGCTGTGGCTGACACTGGGTGGCCTGCCCCCACACACAACCAGCCTGGTATGCAGCACGCTTGGTGTGTTGGAGGAGAGCTCCCCCTGGTTGGTGGAATGGCCTCATATGCCCTTTGTTTTCTGGCAAACATATCAAGTCTAGCCTCATCCACAGTGCCAGCAGTGCTGGATCTTTCATACATAAGTATGACAAACCTCTCCAGGACCTTCAGGTCACTCTCTTCCACTCTGAGAGGGTAGTGACTCAGTTTGGAGAACACAGTGGAGGCCTCTGGAAAGATGTTCCATGTCTGCCAGGCGGTCTTCTTGCCCTTGCTCCGGAAGGCTGACACTGTATCACAGCCTGTGAACGCATGGAAGAAGAGCATGCCATTCACCTTCTCCTGGCCCAGAGAGTTGCACAGGTCATGCACAGCAATCCAGCGCAGGCTCTGGCCTTGGCCAAATGCCACCCATAGCTTCTCTAGCCCTAGATTGTGGAGAGTGGAGAAAGCACTGACTGCAACGACAAGAACATCTGTGTCATTTGCTTTAACCGTGATGGTCTTGGCTCCATGTTCTGTGGCATATTTGGCATGGAGAAAGATGCGGGTGTCAGCTTCCTCATGAGAGCACTTTTCCAGTCCCTGAAGACTAGCCTCATGAGTGCTGAGGACAGCAGACCCTTTCGTGGCAATGACAACATTTGTGGCAGACATCTGGGCAACTTTGTCTGCCAGGAACTGGAACAACTCTGTCTTGTTGGCATCGTGTCTTAGGAAATTGCGCCAGTTGGATGGAATTGTGTTCTTGTCTGTCACCTTGCGCCTTCCTCCTTGACCACGTTGGAGCCTGGTCTCAGCTTTGAGGCTGGATGTATTGTATACATCAAATACAAGATGTGATGATGTGTACTTGCTGCTATAGGATTGTATCACAGGCAAGAAGTCGCAAAGTGCATAGCCCTCAAAGGTCTTTCCTTTCTTTGGTGGCAAGGCATGGACCAAAGCTGATCCATCTACAATGAGGACATCAGTCTTTGGTTCTTTGTCTTCTAGTGTAACATGACTCTCCAGGACCGAGGTCAGCTGAGACTTCTGACATGTGTACAGCCTACCACCCTCACTAAGGGAAGCTGGGAATGTTTGATTCTCGTGCTGGAAGAATTCCTGCAGATCACATTCACGGCTCTTTGTATCGGGAGTAGCAGTTGAACTGCATGAGCTGTGCAATGGCCTGGTCTGACTTTGATGCTCCAAATCGTAACTGTGACTTGATGTCAGCCCCATGCTCAACCATCCCTACAAACTGGAGCAGGAGAGGAGGCACAGAATTTCGTACACAAGCCTCAGAAAATGTGCCATCAAACCGTGACTGATGATCAAGTATAGACTTTCTGAGAATATTTGCTGCTTTAGCAATGATAACTGCCTCTGAAAGATCAGATGATTGAGCAAGTGCTTTTCCCACATCCTTTTGAAATGCAAGTAATACATCTCTGCCAGATTTATGAGCCTCAAGTTCTGGAATTTCTGCCAGAAGTTTGTCTTTGAGTCTCGTGGAATTTACACTTGGTGACTCTACACCTAATTGTTCCAGACGTTGTTGGTAGAGGTGGCAAATATCTGCCAGCCGAAATGTGACTGGATCATCTGAACAAAGGTTGTTTTCAACAATGTATGTCATCAGTTCTGACAGAACTAGTGGATACACATCTGATTCTGACTCAGTGCTACCTTGGTCTTTCTCAAGGCTCCTCAGGTAGGACCTTTTTCTGTTGTAGAGGGCACAAAGACAGGCATGGTGATACTTAAACTCCTGTGCAATGACATCCCCACCAGTCAACTTAGCAAGGAGCTTGCCATCACTAAGTATCTCTGCACATTCACGCAATTTCAAGTCAAGGCCCTTAGTACTAGCCTGTCTGAGATCAGATGCAGGTGCCACTTTCTCACAGAAAATGCAAACTTCATTGTCATGACTGGTTCGGCGCAGTTTTGCACGACTAGTCTCAGTGTTGCTGGTCTGGTCATTGGATTGTCGCTTTCTTGCACGGTCCAGTTTAGTGTTGTTAAACAACAAGCGACAGTTCACATGGTATTTTGCTGCATTTTTCCTGAGAGTGGCCTCTATGTCATCACCTTCATCCAGCCTTGCTGGATCCATTATCAGTGGCATTTCATTAATTTCTCTGAACATGGGAATGTTCCTTGCCAGCATTGTGTACCCATCATGGTCTAGGACATGATGACTTGGAGGTGATGTCAAGTGCTCACCTCTTTTGTCCTTCTGACAAAGACAACACAAACTCCAGTTTGTTTTTCTACTGCTCAATATTGGATTGGCATCACATTCTGCCATGATTTCACTTTTGATTAAGGCCGACGGGTTATCCTTTTACCACCTTAAACAAAGCACACATTCCTGTATGGGATTCAACTAGGTTCGGTCTCCCTACACCTAGCCCGATCATTCATCCAGTGCCATTTAAGTCCCGTGTGATCTGTACACCATCCGGGTAAGTACATGAACCATCATGTACAGCCCCCATACCCTTGGCTCGGCTCTCCCGCGCTGGCACATCCTGTCTATTCAGGTGCGGCTATCTAACTATAGCTGGTCTGGGGCTGTTAGAAAGCATTTGGGACACTAAACTAAACTATACTACAACTACTAGTCTAAGACTACAGGATTAGTAAAGCTGGATTAGCTGGCACTGAACCCCATGCTGAGTTACACAGCAGTGATGTCACCAGTGTGCCCTGGTTGTGTGCAGACATACACTCTTTTACATTTATTAATTTTCCTTCAAAATTGATGAGTTATTCGAAAGAGATGGCCTCATTAGGATCTAAAACCACAGAAACCAAGATCCATGCTTAAAACGATAATTGTTGAACGGGCATTATTTCTCATTATAATTATTGTTTCTACCTTTTCTTGGCAGCCATATAGCCCCCATATTTAAAGGTAAACTGTACTGGGAAGCTACAGAAACATAATATTCACAAGAAATAGTATGGAAGAGCTTTACCATATTACTAGAAGCAAATACATGCCATTCTAGTGAAAAATTAGCCAAAATCTGTCGATACTGGCCGCCATCTTGGAATTTGGCCGCCATATTAAATTTTTTGCGTGGCCAGCGCCCTTTTCTGATAGAGGGAACTTCAAAGAGCACTTGTGCAAAATTTCATGCTTGTTTCACTATCTGAACGATTCTTATGAAATATGCAATTATCTGCTGCACTATAAGGAGAAGTCTAGATGAGAGAGAGAATAATGGATAATGGATTTATAAGATAAATCCATTATCCCTGAAACAGCGCGAAGCGTATAGACACTGTACTCTACTGCTCGTCGGGCATCCGTAAGGATATGTATGGATATATATATATACATATATATATATATATATATATATATATATATATATATATATATATATATATATATATACATAGAAATAAGTATGTGTATGTGTGTAGAGAGGAGAGAGAGAGAGAGAGAGAGAGAGAGAGAGAGAGAGAGAGAGAGAGAGAGAGAGAACTTGCAAAGTAGTCCCGTCTGTTGAAACAGGCCGACGTACTCGACATAAACCCTTATCCCATTTTGTATATGAATGAATATTCATAAGAAGGGCTCGCAGAAGGTGTCCATCTGTCTGATATGTTCCCTGCTGTTGAGAGAGAGAGAGAGAGAGAGAGAGAGAGAGAGAGAGAGAGCTACGTGTACGAAGGGAGTAAGACCAGTGAGGCGGACACGGAATCCTTTTAGTGATAATGAGGTCCTTTGGGAGAAGATCCTTTGAAAATCCTGTCAGTTTTTCAAGTTCATCTCATTGAACACAGACTTCCTGTTTTGGCATTTTGCTTCCAAAAATTCGGCTTAGTTCGTTTAAAAAGACTCGTTCGCTACTATAATTTTTTTCATTAACTAATGATACAAATTTTAGATGCTTGTGTTGTTGATTCTTCCCGAGTCAACCACTAAAATTTACGAATCTTGATGAACTTACTACTATTTCAAATATATATTATGTATAATAAGTATTGTGTTATTCATGAAAATGTATTGACAAATATTGTAAATTTACTCATCAATCAACAAGCGTTTTTCTGTCTACCTGTCGATGCTCACTTGACCTTGGACATAATAACCATAATTCGATTAAGTGCGTTAATTGTGTTACATGTGACCCGAATTCCTGAGACATGGAGAAAGAGATTTGCTAACTGGTACTGATGGCGTGACCAGGGGTGCCAGTTACAGTCGTCTTGCATCCTTTCACTTACTGGATAGGAAGGGAAGGTAAATATAACATTGCTCTGTTGTCATAAAGATTAGGAGGGGTTCTGTCCTTATTG
This sequence comes from Macrobrachium rosenbergii, assembly GCA_039081455.1. NCBI lineage: Eukaryota > Metazoa > Arthropoda > Malacostraca > Decapoda > Palaemonidae > Macrobrachium > Macrobrachium rosenbergii. Next base: position 46,169 of record JANJGK010002986.1, on the reverse strand, counting down.
GATTAATGGTAATTTGCTCATTTTTGTCTCTTAGTATTTATCCTTCATTTATATATCTATCTATATACATAGATGTAAGCATATATTATATATATATATATATATATATATATATATATATATATATATATATATATATATATATATATATATATATATATATATAAATTTGGGGTGGGGGCTTATTTGTTATTACCTTACTCTTTGCTTACATTGTTTTTTCTGTTTGCAAAATTATTTATTTTCCTTATTCAGAAACGTTTAAATAATTGCTATAAGCTATAGATTGTGTAGCTTATTTTCAAGTGACATAAGGTGAATACGGTACAATTACCAAAAACACTGCGCAAAGTCAAATTTCGAGATGTAGACCTTTAATTATCTATCATAGAATTTCTCTTTCTTTCTCATCCCTCCCTTCCTCTTATTTTTATTCCTCCTCCCCCTCCTACTCTCTCACTCCGTCCCTCACCCAGCCTTCCTTCTCGTTCACTTGAAAGCCTCAAAATGTCCGTTGGTGCATGACTGAACATCAGCCGGACTTTCTTGGCCTTACAGAGATCCTCCAAGATGGCGGAGGGATTCCACTCCAGATGTAAAAGACCATTTCTGTGGCCTTTTGCCGAGACCAACGGCATTACTCGGGATTTGGTCTGTTATGTCTGACGCGAAGTGGGACTTCCATAATATCGGGAGTTAAATGTAGTTCATTTCAAATGTAATTTGTTTTAATGGATGCGTCACAAAAGTATGTTTATGATCTCCAACAAGGAATTTTTCTTTCAGTTTGCTTGTTTGGATGTTTATTAACTGGTTTACGAAGAAGTGTCAGGTTTAGAAGTTATGTTACTTTCAATCCAACCTTACCTCAGGGACTACAGAACCGAAATCAAAGCATGGTGGGTGTGGGGTGGGGAACAGAATGAGTTCGGTTTTCGAAAATACCCATCATGGATCTTTTGTTCTTAGCTGTGAATTGGGTATCTGGTGTTTAGTCGAGTGTGATGGGTTGCTGCTAAATGGGAAAGGGCATGTGACTAGCAATATCATCCCAAGCGACTTGCTGAGGTTCTTTAGAGCCATAGCCCCTTTGAAGATGAAAAAAAATTATTTGTTTACATATATATATATATATATATATATATATATATATATATATATATATATATATATATATATACATATACATATACATATACATGCATATGTATATATATATATATATATATATATATATATATATATATATATATATATATATATATATATATATATATATATATGTGTGTGTGTGTGTGTGTGTGTGTGTGTATGTGTGCAAGCTTGCAAATTGTATATTTCAGACTAGTATCAATCTGAATAACGAGTAGCGTACTTTTAAACAGGTGAAAAGTAAATATTATATTTCTTGTTCCGTGGTATATGGAAGAACAAAAGCAAGCCGCTTATATTTTTCAAAATACACTATCTGGAACACAAGTTATTTCTAAGAAGATGGAAGGAGTTATCTCACAGAATTGTCTCCCTCACCGACGAGACTCTGCAAAAGAGATTTCGTCTCTTTCAAGTCACATCAGCCAGTCTCTAATTACTCGAGAGCCAAGGACAGCTGAGCTCACTCTGTCCATTTTAAACGCGTCTATTTGTGGCGTTTTATTTGTAATTCTCTTCCATCCGAAATAAAAGGGGAGGAGAAGAACCAAGAGGAACCAAAAGTTGAAAGTCGAGAAAGGCTTCAAGGCTCCGTGTACTGTACATTACGTTCGTGTTATTTATTGATTTCTCACCTTTTTGTTGACAAATCTTGATTTCTTTTTGTGTGTGTGTGTGTGTAGTTTAGACTTATCCATACCTACTCCTTTTGCAGAGCTTATTCTCTCACTCACGGACTCGCTGTTCGGAGAAAGATCGTTCAACAAGAAAATGAGTTCTTATTCATTTTTTGTAGAGTAATATAATTTTTTCTTCAAAATCAAGGTGTTTGTAATTAAAGCACATATATGTAAAGAAGTGGCCTCATTAAACAAATGCATAGTAATAAAAACAATAATAATAATTATTAAAATGATCATAGTAATAATATGTTAAAGCGCAGTATGCCTACGATCGTACATAATCTGCGTGAGCTAAACTCCTGTTTAGATGAGTCTTCGTCTTGCCGGTGGTCATCTCTTCTCATCTCTTGCCTCTCATAAATGTGCAAAATGAAGGTGCCTTCTCTGAGTTACGGGATGGTGCGTAGCTCCCCGTGGATTGGAACTTGCCATCTCTGTCGTCATATTTTTCTGCAGGGTGCTGTGGTAATGTTTTAATAATCCATGGCCGAACCTACCCTGCAGTCACTATGATCGTCTAAAAATCGGTGAGTGACTTGTAAAGAAATTTTTTCCAATAAAACTACATTACTTTGGAAATTAGAAGTACAGTAGGTTTTCCTCATTGTATTTTTAAGTGTAACACTGTCTCTTGCCCTTTGACTTATCGAGAAGTTATGATCGAATCAAAATACAAGATCACACAATACTCCGTAGGCGTTAGTCTTCAACCACAAATCTGAAAAATAAGTTTATTCTTTAGTAAAAATTCTAAATAACATCTTTAGATCTTGCTTTCACCACAGTATCAATATATGTAACATAACTTTGTAAAACTTATTTTTCAGCCAATATGTAAAACATAGCACTATTCCTTCAACTGCACGTTAGTTTTAACCACAGCACAATACTGTATATAAGAAGACTTCGAACATGTATTTCGGCCATGAACGTAAAAAATAATGGCTTCCGGGACACTGTCCCTCATCCAGACTATAGTAAAACTTTGTAGTAACCTGGAAGGTCATTACGGAAATGAAGTGTCAAGATTCGCTTTACGTTTGTAACATTTCCAGCCTCTAATATTCATTTGGAATGACCCGAAATAATGTTTATGCAACCCATTTAAACTTTAAAAAACACAAAACAAAAAACAAAGAAGTGTTTATGCGCGCTGTTGGTGTATTATTGCTGTGCCGAGCGGAAGGATTTTGTTTTCACATTCCAGTCTGCAGAGCAAAGTTTCCAAAATGAGATTTAAAAAAAGGAAATTATTCAGAGAATAAAACATGATACTCTCTTTTCGTGGTTCCCGTTGGGGGAATTCTTATTTTACATGCTACCTCGGCTGAAAGTGTTCTGAATGAGTGCAAATATTTGATTCTGCAAAAGCAGCTTACTTTCAACAGTTCTGTATTTTTTCTCAACGGCCTTAGCATATATATATATATATATATATATATATATATATATATATATATATATATATATATATATATATATATATATATATATATATATATATATATATATTTTATATGTATATACATTTAGATTTATTAATATATATGTATAAATAACTTATATGTATAATATATGTGTGTGCATGTGTGTATGCGTGTGTGCGCGTGCACGTGGGTGTGTATACATATGCATACATGTATAAAGTCTTCGTAATCAAAATACCAGAAAAACTCAACAGATTTCATTCGCCGTAATGCACACAGACCTAAGTAATTAAAATTTCGCATCTGTTCTTCATGATGGAAATATGTCTTCAGAAGGCTGTAAGCTCCCAATTAGGAAAGGAGGAGTTTATTTAGTTCTAAAATCTGAAAATCAATCAGACCAAACGGGCCTAAAGTAAATGAACTCAGAGATATAAAACAAGCAATATACAATACGAATTGCTATTTATGATCCGTGACAGTTTTTGAAATACAGTATAATACCGATGTTTTTTATGATGAAGATGACAGCAGTCACATTGAAGAGGATTTTGAGCACATAACCATAAAGCTCTGTAAATTAACTGGCATGTTTTTCAGATCCATCGCAAATGAACAAAGAAAGTAAGAATATTATCGATAGTAAAACTGTCCGAGACAGCAGCAGAAAACGATTTTAAAATTGGGGAATCCTACTCAGGCAGCAGGAGCAATAAATAAAATTCTGATTTTCTGATGTCAACAAAAAACTCAACATTTGATTCAAAAAGAAGTATATCCTGTCAATTCAATTCTCTTAAATAAATCATTATTCAACAAATGAATACTGTTAAATATGGGATGTAAAAGAGACAAACAGGTTTCTTGCTATTTTCTTCATAAATCCTCTTGGAAAATGTAAAATAAATGAACAGGTTAAAGGAATTGCAGACTAAGGAGACGAAAAAGGAGAGGCCAATATAGGTGCTCATAGTCACGTTCCTGACATCTCTTAGAATACTAATGAAATGAGATTGTTAAAACTGATCCTAACGAGAGTCTCCCCTTCCCTGTATTAGACGTTCTCTCTCTCTCTCTCTCTCTCTCTCTCTCTCTCTCTCTCTCTCTCTCTCTCTCTCTCTCTCTTTCCACTTTAGAATGGATTAGATGAATTTGATCCTGATGCTAAGTAATATTAATTCCAATGGCTTCTGTACTAAGATATATTGAGATTCTGGTTCGATAAGGCATTAACCTGCTAAAGTGTGAGTCTTAAACTACTCTAAAAATGGAAGCAGTAAATCCTTAATAAGCTCAGTAAATCTTGGGATTGTTCCAGAATGGACTGGAAATGTGAATTCCACTTTCAGTACGGACTACAGTATACAGCAACCTTTACTTGCGTTTAAATTGCCAAGTGAAAAAGACTGTGTTCGCTTGCTAAAGTATCCTGTAGGCTTTGCCTGCACAAACTTTCTAAATATTACAAGACTTATGAGCCTGTCTTCTTGGGCCTGGGAAAAGAGTGAAAAATCACAAACTTCGGAAGTCTCCATCATTCCTTTCTCCTTCTTCATTCTTTTCTCCAGCTCCTCATGCCTGGGCCGGTCAAGAGGTGACATTTCCAATGGGCCCTTCACTAGAAATAAAAAGGAAGCTGAACGAGTTCACCATTTACATAAGAAAATCTCTCTTAAAAACAAAGTGTCTTTCTATAAAGGAACCGAGACGCAGTTTTACTCAGTAATCCCCCTTCAGAGAGAGAGAGAAAAAAAATTGCAGATTTACCTGCTCAGGTGAGAAAAAATTTTTCTCAGGAAACACGGAGGAAATTGGAAACATCCAAGTTTTAAAAATGTATGGTACTACGGACTGATCAGATCTGATACTTCACATTTGTGATTATGACCCAGTACCTGTGAGATAGGAAAGTCTGACAGGTATAAAGTCTCAGGCGAATATGCACAGCTCTAGATAGACTGCAAGCTCTGGAAAGCAATGACCAAAGGGGCAGGCAATAAATAAGTAGATGGCATTGACCTAAAGTCACAAGTGGCGTGTGGCAACTGACGGGAAGTAAGTTGCAGGATGCGCGCTATAGGCACTCCCCTCTTTCATACTCGTATCAGATTCAGTTGGATATAAGACCTCTTTTACTTAATATTTAATAAGTGATTCTCTAGAACGTACCTTCATGAAGAGTGAACTTCATCCCTTTCCTTAGAGAAAAAGCGCGGCAAGTAGGAATAAATAAACAAAATAATTTGCTTTCAAGTTGGATTGCCATCAAGTTGAAAAATCACAATTCTGAGTTCAGGTTTTTATCCAAAAATCAAAACTTCGATTGCACTACACCCTCAGCAGGTTGCATGGACTCCTACCACCCTAGGATTGCCTCCCCCCCAACTCCCACCCCTCCCATCTCCTAATCCTGCCATCCCTACAGGGTCCCATTACAAGCTCGCCTCTTGGCCTAATCAGATTGTTTGTCTGAAGTACACGAGAGTCAATATCTGAGATGCCCACCGGAGCAGCGGAAGATTAGAAAACGTCTGTGACTATCATGAGTGAGAGAGAGAAAGAAAAAGTGAGACTATGGTCCATTGCCTATTTAGCGTAATTGGTAGTAATTAGCTGAAGATTCGTTCTTATCAAGGGTTGGTATTTTGAGGCAGAACTTTTTCATTTTTCACAATTAAAATTTAATTCTTATTGCCGTAGAAAAATAAACAGTTATGCAATAAAACCGAAACATATTGAGAAAATATTTCATGAATTGTGATGCATTTCAATGCACCTTAAAACAACGTAAGGCAGTAAAGAGACTTCATTTGGTGCAGCATCAAGATTTACTAAAGATCTGGTCATGAAAGAATAATTTTCATGATTAAGACAAGGAAGAATTTTAAATCATATTCGAGGACAGAAAATATTCTTTCAAAGATTTCCAGACATAAACCGAGTAATTAACTGCGCAGCGGGGAAAATCTTGAGTTCCCTGACAGGTCCATTCACTAACAGGTAACGTCATCCTTAAAAAAAAAAAAAAAAAAAAATTCCTGTCAAGATGAAAAATCCTAATTTTGATTTTAGTCTTCTCCGAAATTCCGGTCCCTTCATTAGCCTGCATCTACGGTAAATTGCAAGAATAGGGTTCTCTTCCCAGTCCCCCCTTTCCCTATAAGGTCTGCATCCCCATCCCCAACCCCCCACCCCCAGCGAATGCAAAATTCTTGCCTTAATCAGGTTAGTCATCTGGAGCCTTCCACAGTCACCATCTGTGATACCTTCGAAAGCACGGGATGATTAGATCGGAGGGGAATGATTTGAGAGAGAGAGAGAGAGAGAGAGAGAGAGAGAGAGAGAGAGAGAGAGAGAGAACCTTCTTAACATGTTATTAGTTGAATAGTAGTCTTTGTCAAAGTTGTTGCTAACATAATATAAACGGTGTTGGCGTAATCATGCGCGAATGTTAATGTATTGAGTAATATATATATATATATATATATATATATATATATATATATATATATATATATATATATATATATATATATATATATATATATATATACACATATACAAATGAGTGTTAGTATTATTATTATTATTATTATTATTATTATTATTATTATTATTATTATTATTATTATTATTATTTGATCAAGCTTCCATAGAAGCTAGAGAAGAAGAGTGAAGTTCAAATACAAATACCGTCGCTAATGCCTAGTTAAAAATGACTTATTTAAGCTGTGAGGGACGGTATTTGTATTTGAACTTCACTCTTCTTCTCTAGCTTCTATGGGAGCTTGATCAGATAATAATAATAATAATAATAATAATAATAATAATAATAATAATAATAATAATAATAATAATAATAATAATAATAACACCCCATTATACTCACTGCATTAAAATACAGATGTGAAATCAACCGAAAACCAAAGGCTGAAAATGAATTTTCTTCGGCCGATTTCGAAAGCATTTGTCATGGTTTCGCAAACGACAATTCTGTAAAATATAGGACAAATGTATAACCTCTTTCCCTCAGGGGATTCGATAAGCGACTAAATCGAATTCAGAGTCGTCTTGTATTTTATTGCCTTAGCAATTTTACACTTGGATAAGTCTACGTTGGGAAGAAAATATGATCAGGTTTCAAAATATATTTGACATAGCTTCGTTTCCAGTTATTGCGGTTACGTTCCGGCCGCCAGAGACGTTGCCATGTCGGGTAAATATTTCATATCTTTTTTAAATTCTTATTTGTTGTACTTTGTACCTTTTAGGTTCTTCTTTCATTCATTCTTCCGTCTTTTCCTCTTTCTCCTCATCCGTTTTCTTTATATCCTCTTCCTTTTAAAATTCATTTTATTCTCATATCACGTAGGTCATGAGTAGAACGAGAACGTATTCTGAGCAGAGCAAGATTTTATTATTAGTGACCAACCCGGCGCTGCCCGGGATAACTCTGACTTACAATGGATAAAATCTCTCTCTCTCTCTCTCTCTCTCTCTCTCTCTCTCTGTAACCCCCTTCCCAATCCTCAACCCCTTTGGTGCCATTGATGTCTTACCCCCACAGTATTCTTTTCCAGATAGTAAGTCATTTATGTACCAAAATTAATATGATAAATTCGTAAAGTCGCCAAGTCTATGGGCATAACCATCCCCGTTCCATAGGCAGAACCAGCCCTTTTACAGGGAACCCCTTCGCACCCCGACCCCCTTTGGTGCCCTTTGATGCTAGTGATAACTTACCCCCAAAATGCTGATTTCTAGATAGTAAGTCATATGTATTCCAAGTTTGGTTGAAATTGCTCAATGCGTTTCAGAGTTATTCTGGCACACACACATGCATACATCCATTTTCACACACACACACACACACACACACACACACACATATATATATATATATATATATATATATATATATATATATATATATATATATATATATATATATATATATATATATATATATATACATACAGAAATGCCTTATCAATTTTGTTAAAACGTAGCTTATTTTTTTCTACTTTATCATTGGCTTTCAAATTTAAACATTCTTTTTGGTGAAAGATGGGCTGTATGTTTATGGCTTTTCCGCCTTTCCCACAGAAAAAATTATTCATTTTCGGTAATAATAATTTAAACCCACTCTTTTATGGGAGCAGTCAGGTCACTTACCTGATAAGCTTGAATCCTTCCAAGAGATTGTCCCTACATATGAAAACGCATATAGCAAACAAAACTAGAAGAGAGTAAAAAGTAAATTCTAATGTTGTCATTCTAAAAAAAATGCATAATATAAAGTTAATTCTTAAATTAAAGGTAATTAAAGTAGAAATGCCTCCAACTACCTCTCTCTCTCTCTCTCTCTCTCTCTCTCTCTCTCTCTCTCTCTCTCTCTCTCTCTCTCTCTCTCATCATATGCGTACTGTTTGAAGAGCAGATGGCCACTAAAACCAAGCAGAAGATGACAACTTAAAATTAGCATGCGGAAACTTCTTGCTCGCAGAACACAGCTGAAAGAAAAGAAAGCAAAGCTGTTCAACATAATTTTCCATAAGAAGTTAGGAAATTCTGACTAAGCCCCGACATTCGAAGTTATCAGGAGGAGCCGTTACAACGGTAAGGTATTACTCGCACTTTAACGCAAATAATGTGATTACGTTGATCTGTACAGTGTCGGTGATGTTAAGGTAACCTGGTCTTGTTCTGCAAGTATACATAAGTTTTTTTTAAGGATATCACGCATTGTTTGTTAGTGAGGTTGAGTATCGATCAATTAATCAAAGGCTTTTCAGTATGGGGTGTTATTTATTGTACTGTATATAGGGCAGAGAGCATTTACGGAATGTAGGCTCAGACTGGCCTAGCCTGTAACCTACCAAGCCTTAGTGTTAGGTAGGCCTATTATTAATTGAGTAAGTAAAAGGTTATTATTAATTGAGTAGGTAAAAGGTAACTTAAGCTAGTATGACCTGGAAGTTGGGGTAGAATTTAAGGGGATCTTGATTAAATGTCATAGTTAAGGCGTACATATGGAGAAAATTGCTGGATTTATACAGATCAGCCTGTTTTTGTGGGTTTTGGCCTCAGCTATTCTAAAGCAAATCTCTATAGTTGTATCTCATTGTTTTTATGGCCGAGTGGAACATTGTGGGGCAAAACGGAAGACTCGCCTGTATGGCTCATTAACTACCAGCCCAGCCTTTGTGCAAAATGGGCTCCGTGCTTAGGCCAGTACCAGCCCCTTGGGGATGAAGTAAAAACATAAACAAAAGACAGTAAATATCTTACACACAAACAATAGACAAGTAAGTATGAACAAAAACAGGTAGAACTATATAGTAGCTCTGCAGCAGCGACTGCCTTCTAACTTAACTTTTTCTACAGTATTTTGGTTGCTAATTATGAATTTACCTTTCATTTTTGGCGCTCGAGTGTAATTAACCTGTAATTAACCCCTGAAGTCCATCCAACAAGGGGTTTCCATACGCGATCTTCACAAGACAGAGCACGGCTACGTCTGTTTGTAACAGTTCATATCCCGTCCGGCAAGTGCAATAACTTGTTAACGTATGGGTACCCAACCCAACCCCCCGGGCCAGTACTAAACATGGCGAAGGGACATTCCATTTGGCCGACAACAAACAGATGCACCGCCTGTATCAGAACCCCTAAAGTGTAAAAAAAAACCAGTTGAAAAGGTAAAAACAGGCACAGAGCTAATACATAGAATTACCCAAAAACGAAAGGTGAAAAATATTCTGGTCGGCGAAATCAGTCGTGGTAGTAGTGAATAGCCTTGTATGAATGTGATGATACTAAGGCCCAAACGCATAGAATCCTTGAAGGTGGTTAATGCCTCCAGTTCAGGTAACCGTGAGACTTGCACTCAAATTAATACTGCACTCTACTAATAGATAAAATACACTAAAATTTACTCCTTAGCCTAGCCTAGCAGAAACTTTATTGTGCATGTAACAACTACTATTGGAATTTTAGTACTTTAATGTTCATTGTGAGTTACATGTAGGAAGGTTGCAAGGTATTGCGGTAAATCTAAATACAGTAGTAGCTCCGCGGCAGTGATTTCCCTCTAACTTGACTTTTTCTACAGTTTTTTGTTGCTAATTATGGATTTACTTCAGTTTTTGTCACACAAATGTAATTATATAACCCTTAATTAACCCCTGAAGTCCATCCAACAAGGGGTTTCCATACGCGATCTTCACAAGACAGCACGGGTATATGCGTCTCTTTGGAGCGGTTCATATCCCATCTGGCAAGTGCAATAACTTGTTCAACGTATGGGTACTGCCCCCCCCAGGCCAGTACTAAACACAGTGAAGGGACATTCCATTTGGCCGACAACAAACAAATGCACCGCCAGTATCAGAAGCCCTAAAAGTGTAGAAAAAACCAGTTTTCAAGGTAAAAACAGGTGCGGAGCTAATACTTAGAATTACTGGTATTGCAACACCAAAAGTTAGGCTAGTCAATACCTTTCAGTATAGTGAAATAATTTTATTATTTTGGTATTATTGTACTTTAAACAATTTTCATATTTTTCCTGTGTGAATGGGTGTTTTGAACTTTTCTGACATTTATTTTATTAGCACATGAGTACTTTTAGGGATGGTGGACCCTACCCTTATATCCTACAATTTTGGGGAACACAGAGGGAAAGTGGGGTTTTCTTCCTAATGAACACCATATTCTTTGGAAGCTTGAATTTCAAGTCAGTGGCCCCTGTCAGCTTGTTCCATAATAATAATAATGAGTGAAATATAAGGACGTTAATCCCACTGAGAGTGGTCATTCAGATTATGGTAAGTCTGTGGAATCTTTTCAAACTAAGATCATCCAGTAGAGTGAGGACCTGGTGCCTTAGGTTAGGGTTGCTGAGGCTGCAACTTTATTATAATCCATTTGCTGTGCTCTTGGTTAGGTTAGTAGGGTGTCTAGGCCTAGGTAAGGATCTGGCATCCAAGGTAGTTAATAAGGACCCCAGGTAAGGTGTGGCAGACCAGGGCTAGGTAAAGATGCAGCCCCCCTAGGTTAGGTAGGCAGTGGGCCTATGGCTAGGTAAGGACAACCCCCCCCCCCCCTCCCCCCAGCAAGGTAAGGAGCCAGCCAGCTCCTTATGTTAAGTTAGGTTAAGTCCATCCTTGTATTTCACTCAAAGTATTTTCCCCTACCCAAAAACTCTGCTTTCCCACTGTAGTACCCAAACTGTGGGATATAATAATGGGGTTTACTATCTCTAAAAATTATCATATTTTAACAAAGCAAATGTCAGAAATGTTCAAAACACACATTCAAACATCACATCGGAAATTGGTATATTCAAGTCCAAATTGTGATACCAGTCTAAAGTAAAAATTTAGCGAACCAAATTAGCAGTAACCATAAACATGTGCAGTGGCTAACAACTGATAAGTGACTTGTGAGTCTTCAGGTGATGGGTTAACGTATAGTTTATTTAGGATTTAGGGAGGAATTAGTGCTTGCAATCACTTGAATAAATATATAGGCCAGTAAATTGAAAAGTGTCATCTTGAACCAAAAGTGTCAGAATTTAATTAATGTAAGTGTCTGTGTCACATATTGCATGAGTGTCATGTGCATATTCAGTGTCCTTGTCACATTTTGTAATGTTTAGTATATGTATTATATTGCCCAATGAAGTATTACTGGGCAATTTTCAAAGTGAAAACTAACAAAGAATTTACCAAGAAGATGCACAGTTGGCAGTGATGCCACAAACTTATTATATGCAAATTCTGTGAGGTCTTAGAAATGGGAACCTTAATGACTTCAGAACACTTTCTTAAAATTGGTCACTGAGTAGACTTGCAAAGATCATATTACCAGATGGCAACTTTGCAATGATCTCCAGTCAAATGACAAGGATAGTGACAACCTAATGTTTTAAACTGGTGTGGCATTGCTAAAAGAAATAGATACTGAGATGAGGAGTTAATGAACATTTTTTTTTGTACTATTACTCTCACTAAGAGTTCCTTCCTTCGTGCCCTTCACTCTTACCAAGGGAGGTCTCACCCATTTTTGCATTTTACAGTACAGTACTACTATATGTTTTTACCACTAGCAGTTTGGTGTTGTTTAACACTTTTGACCAGGTGTAATGGAATCAATAATAGTAACAGCTTGTCTTGATGAGGAATTGAAATGAAAATTTTGTTTTGGAAGGAAAAATATTAAGTACTTATGTATAGTGGTGTGTAAGTATTTTGCTCTAGAAGCTTTATGTGGGATGAACAGCTATTGATTTCAGTTATTATAATTAATTTATGCTTGACATTAGGAGCGTTCTTAATCGCAGAGTAAGGGTAGGAAGTACACATATTCATAGTTTTTCTTTCTCTTTGACTTTCAGGTCTCTCTAAATGAGAACAGGAATGAAGTCACCAATCAGGCAAGAGTTAATTTCTGAAAGGTAACACATGAGTGGAAGTCAAAGCTGGAGCCTGGTTCACACAGTTTTAATACAAGACCACTGAAAATAGTGTAGCACCCTGTGTGACTTATATGTGTTATTAATACATATACATCTTTTATAAGGACCTGCTGACTGAGTATTCTTTAAAGGTCTGATAAATATGATCAGTGTCCTTTTAGGTTGCTTGCCTGCGAAGATGTCTCTACTTTAAGGAGGTCTGCTCATGAAATTTTGTCGCAGGATGATGAGTTATCCTGTGATAATGTACCTTATGAGTTTGTTTTTTATAACATGAAGAGTATTTTCTTGCCGGACAACATGGTGGACCGTAAAGATGAAGCAGAAGAGGGAAAAGAGGCAAGAGTGGACGACCTGTATATCTGTTCATCGCTATTACTTAAACATTTTTAGTACATGGTTATGAGAAAATTAAAAAATACTTGAGAAATGTAATGGCTGAGCCAGTCATCAGACTGCATTTTGAGACCTGAGAAGCAAGTTATTATTTACATAGTAATGGATGTCTTAAGGTAAGCAAAATATTTTCCAGTCTTCCTTAGATCTGTAAATCTTATGCTTTTTGCAATCATATACACTGTATATGCCTTGTACTCTTAAGTTATAATAAAAATATTCTTTCCACCCTCTGATCAGTAAATTGAAAACTCGCTGCTGATGGCCGAAGTTGTATGCCTACAAGTATTATAGAACTTGTGTACATGCTTTAAATCCAGTGGTTTGCTGAGGCCTTTGCACAGCTGTACTTTTCACTCTGAATAGGTAAGTGTATGTTGATCTTGGGGTTTTATTTTTATAGACTAAATTTAATTGGTCTTTAATGTGATATGTTATACAGTATATTATTTTTTGTCGTAAATTTATTTGCAACTTTGATTGTTTAACTGATTATGGGTGTATTACAGTTGATTAATGAGGTATAAGTGTATTAAGGTTATCCATTTCACCATCAGCTGTGGTCTTTGGGATCACCAAATCCAAGTCTTGATCACTGCTCTTGGCCACAGCTTTATTCCTGCAAGTGATACAACATTTAATTAACATGCTTTAAATCCAAGTGATTTACTGAAGCTATGCACAGCATTTCTTCTTATTTTGGACAGGTATGTTGATGATTAAGTTTTTAATTTTTGTAGTCGGTTCAATCTCTATTTCAACTTCAGTTGTTTGATGGCAAAGTTATTTTTCACCCCTAATTCACACACCTTGCTTCGGATGACAGCAATGTGTTGTCAGTGATCTATGAGGCACAGTAATTTGATAATTGTATGGTTTTTTATCACTTACATTTTATATTAGTAGAATGTATTTAGGAAAATGAATCAGAATTACTTGAAAAAAAATTTTCAAGTTTAAAATTTAAACCATATTATCGCTATTTGATGGGTTTGGAACTTATACAGTATATTAAATTGGTTTGTAATGAGTGTTGGAATTATGATCTAATTACCAGTAACAAAGAAAATTAATAACTTTGTCAGAAATGAAATAGGGATACAAGTTACAAATATTCAAGAATTTTATTTGTATGAATGACAGTATGAACTATTGCCATATTGAAGTAAATATCCATAGCTGATATCAGTGAATTGAAACCTGGTGGGTATAGTGAGCAGTGTGAGCTTCCACCAATCAGGATTGGCTTTAAAGATACTGTATAGACTGGATATTTACCATCAGCTACAAAAATGTAGACTATAGAGCCCACTGCTTCACTGTGTTTGGGCAACTAACTAACATGTGCCCTGACAGTCTTATTCCGTTGATTGAAGAAAGGTCCTTCTCATGTGAGGTTTCCTTTCCAAGTATCTCTGCATCTCAAATCTCACATCATCCAAATGTCAACCCATACCCTCAGCCCTATTAATTATAGGACTTCAGTCAGTTATGATCATGTGCCTTTTTGTTAGCTCATTTAATGAATTTTTGTCAAAGATTTTACTCTTTGCATTTGTTCTGCTTCTTTCCAAACACTTCTGTATTACTCATGGATTTTATTTATGGCTCTATTTTTTTCATAGCCATGCTTTTAATGGTTCAAGAATTCAATTGGGTAGCCAGTAATTCTTTTTTCTCATTCTTTTTCACTCACGTATGTTCCTTGAACAGAAAGTGTTTAGAACTTGCAAGATGACAAAGTAAACAATTTATGTCGTTATTGAGACAGATTCTATCAAAATCTGTTTATTGGGTAGGCGGAATCATTGCTGTAGTTTTAAATGCTGTTTGTCAGTCTTTGCCAGAATTACAGGATATAGCTTTTACAAGAAGATATGCTTCTCAAGACCTATCCAAAAGAAAAAGGCTAAGAGGGTCATCCACAATCTCCTCTCTTCTCTTTAGTATTGTGGTTCTTCCTCAAAACTTCATGTCCTTTCCTTACAGCTTGTCTGAACTTGAAACTAAGGTGTTTTATGAAGAATCAGTTTAAGGCTGTTAAAGGCATGATTACTGTACTTCTAGTCCTTTCCTTTGACCTCTTCTTACTTGCCTTGCTTCGCAATTTTGTCTCCTTAAACCTCACATCAGACTTCTTTTGCTATAATTGGCCTTCCTTTCAAACTTTTCCCCACAACTCTTCTCATTGTTGTAGGTCTTATGTCATACTCTGTAATGGTGACGGTTGCTGATGCTGAACTCCTAGGATTTTTTCAGAGCTTTGTGTTTAAAGAACAAATTCTTTGGCAAAACACCTGTGTTATGATGCACATTCTTTCTGTTAAAATATTTTATCTCAGTAGAAATCCAACTTTTGCTTTATACAGAAAAAGTCAAGTCAGTTGTATTTCAAAATCCAAATGACATTTGATGCGACAAGTACTTTGTTTTAAGTTGAAGGAATGTTATGCATTCCATTCATTCACTATATATACTACAGGGTAGTAAATACTGTGCAGGCTTACCCCTTTTGCTGCATGGGACTAACCTCCTTAGTCATCTAAAGGTTTCGTCCATTACTTGAGACTGATCTCCTCAGTCATCTTCTTTTGGCTCTAGTTAGGCAACCCTTAAGAGATAATGCATTTCCTTTGTCATTTTAAGGAGCTTTTGTCTATAATCTAGCAACAAATGGCAAGATTTGGTTTCCAACTTACAGGATAATCTCAGGAAAAGGGAGGATGTTTCTCTTGATGAAGAAGTAGTACAGAGGCTTTTATTAAAAAATGACAATGATATTAGATGCCAGGACTGTCAGATATTATTATTATTAATTCAGAAGATGAAACATATTTGTATGGAACAAGCCCACAGGGGACATTGACTTGAAATGCACGCTTCCAAAGGATATGGTGTTCATTAGGTAGTAAGAGGAGGTAAAGGGAAATTTAAATGGAAGAGATCCCACTCATTAAAAAAGGAAAAAATAATGAATAGATAAAAATTATTAAAATGCAAGGAGAATAGTATTAGGGTAGTAATGCATTGCATCTTTGCTTGAACTTCTGAAGTTCCAATTGCACAACATCCTCATGGAGGCTGTTCCACATTCCAGCAGTGTGAGGAATAAAGGACCTCTCAAACTGAGAAGTTCAACAGTGAGGCATAATTATTGCATATTGGTGCTGCTGTTCAGTGAATCTGATTGTTCTTGGGAGGTAAAGGGGATCAGGGATCAATTGTGAATGTGAAAGATCTGTTGAAATATACCTCATGAAAAAGTGACAAACGAGACCATCCGCTGATGGTCCAAGTCATAATTGCTCCTATTAGGAAACAGAAACCTACCACCATGAACTACTCTGTCTAAAAGAGATAAATCTCTGGCAGAAGCAGGCATCCACACTGGAGAACAGTATTCTAGTAAAGGAGGCACAAATGACCTAAAGCAGGTTGCATTGATATGATCACTTATAAATATATGAGGCCTTACGAACAATACCTAACTTTCTTGTGGCATTTGCTGAAACTTTCATTAGATGTTTCTCAAAAGTTAGATGTGAGTCAAAAGTTACCCCTAGAATAGTTAAAGCTTCAGACTCTTTCAGTAAAGTTCCATCCACCTGAAGGGGAGGATGAGTGGGAAATCTGGTGGGAAATCAGATAGTACTGATAGTGACAGCAGTGACTATGGTGATGTTTATCATATCTTAGATATGGACAAATCTACCGTAGATAATTGTGTAACTTCAGGTTTTATCAGAGATGATCACGAATCACAAGAAAAGATAGAGGAGAAAGCAGATTTGTCAAGCACCAGAGGTGGTGTGAGTAAACAAAGAAAATGTGATAAAATTTGCAAATGGAAGTCCAGTGAAGATTTAGTAAATAAAAAGTCGGTGCTCTGAAACTTTTGTTGGAGATAATAAATTCTCATTTTCTACAGAATGCCAAGTCTATTTTTTTTGTGAGAATTTTCCAGATGAAATTTTTCACCAAAAGCAAGCGTTCAAAGTTTGCAATAAAGATTTTTTTTACTGAATAACGAAAAAGGTGTTTTGAGAGGTATCACAAATAAATAAATACCAAAAAAAGGCTACATAATTTAGTAGTATTGGAATAATTGCCTACATATCATTTGCATATGTTATCATTCTAGTATACTGAAACATTATAGTAACATGATTGTACATTGAAATATTATAAGAGTAATAAAAATAACAAATAATTGAAGTACAAATATAAAAGGGAGAAAATTAGTCAGTTCCATGGTTAGCAGGATGCTGCTTTCATCACTAGTGGTGAGTTCATTCTTTCAGACTCTGATGCATTATTTGTCTTATATATAAGTATCACATACAGTACTGTATCTGGAAGAATTTTACAACTTTTATTTTGTTGCATTGTATACAAACAAATTTTCCATCCAGTTCTTTTTTCAAAATGTTTTAAATTGACTTTCCAGTGACATATTGTTAAGGTGTTCATTTTCTGTGTGAGGTTGTAATAGTGCTAGCTATGTAGCTGTAGACAGTGATTTAATTGAAATTGAATGTGTTCCTGCTTTTGTCAGAAACTATCATTAGCACTGACTGCATTAAATGAGTTTTGGCATGTATATTGTGAAATAAGGATTTGATAAACGTATTTCAATGAGGTTTTCGTGACACTGATTCCATATTACCTGTAGGTGATAGTGTCACTAACTGGGAGATATGCAGTTTTTGACTTAGACACCCTGGCAACCATTTATGGTGCTGTATAGTCCAAATAGTCCAGCTTCAGTGACCCAGCTTTGAAAAGAGGGAGATTTATAGTTTCTTGTTGGGCTTGTGTTATTTTGAAATGTGTAAAATCATCAGTTTTTTCTTTATTTTTCCTACATATTGTTTTATAAATTAATCCCCCAACTATATACTGTATTTACTTTTATGCCATATGTATAGTAATATAGTGTACCTACTATTGCATTCAGTTTCTTGAATTCCAAATATTTATAACTGGTTTGGTCTAGTTGTTCGTAATTTGAAAATTGAATTGTTCTTGGTTGTTGTACAGGCTTTATTTAAATTTTAGGTTACACACTTTTCTTTTATATATTACTTTAGATTAGAAAGAAGAACTGTTCGTACTCCATTATTTAAAATTTGATATATTATTTTAGATAATTTATATGAACAGCTGTATCAAAAAGTATAGAAGAGTGATGTTTCTAATATTCATCTTGCTTGGTTAGTAGATTATTATGAAAGGCCATCATGAAACTGCGGCATATATTTTCTGAGTACAGTATATGGTTGTAAACAGCTACTTTGGTAAAGTTTTAAGTAATTAAAATATATTATCCAACACAGTTATTTTCATATGTGTGCAACAGCAGTGAAGTACTAAGAACAGCTATTTTTTTGTTTCAGATTACAGGCCCATTTACTGATTTCCCAATAATTCATCCATGGAGGCTAAATTACACCAAAGCAAGAAACAGAGTACTGTATTGTTAAAGCTTTTTATTGTTCTAGTTTTGAGATTGGCATGTTTGAGCTGTTTATGTACAAATGTGTATGCATGTAAGGCTGAATGCATGTTAGTTTTTGGTTTACTGTTTAAAAGGCACTCTTGTAAAACTTTATTTGGCTTGTGGACTGACTGATGTATTCTCGTGGAACATGTTGGCTGTAGATCTATATTGATTGGCTATTTCATTCGTTTATTTTTTCTCCTCCAGCATCCAAGCCTTGACACATGGTCTTGTCTCTTTCTCTTGATCTTCTGTTGTGAGTTCTTAGTGCTGGTGACTTTTTTAAGCTTATTTATTATGTAATTTCTTTATTCGTCATTTCTTACTTGTACTTTCTTTACGTATGGTATGTATTGTGTACTGTATATGCCTTCTGTACAAACAGTCTAAGAAAGACATGTCAGAGTTGTCACAGGAAACAAGAACGTTTACTCGCTCGGTCAGCTTTCAGTAGCCTACACTGTCAGTTAGAAGCTCATACTAAGTGCATAATTGGGTAATTTGCCTTGTGTCTTAGTAGTGTAGTGGCTTGAGATTTCTCTGAGTTGATTGATATTATAAATAAAGATAGATGTTTCTGTCTGTAATCTTATCTATATGAGTGCTTTACCTTGATGTCCTTTGTCACACAATTTAAAACCTGTATTTAGTGTAATAAACAAAGGAAACAAGACAATGTAACAAACTTCATTCAAAAATTATTTATCTTAACATATTTCATTAGAATACATATAGATTGTTGATTGAAGAGGTGTTTCATAAGTTGTTCATCAAAGGAAAGCATCAAAACATTATTCTTAATATAGTTGCCCTGATTTATAGGTGTTTCTTATAGTGTTTAATAGAAACTTGGCATTCTTTTGAAGCTTTGAAGTCCTTATGCTGGGGTGACAGGAGTCCCGTTTTAATAATGTGTTAGGTGAAGGCAGTAGGTCCTTTTGGCCAGAACTTATCTTGAAAGGCAGTTGTGTACTTACTGAATTTTCCCGTTTATATCCAGCATTGCTTTTGTTTCATTGATGGGAAGAGTCTTCATGATTTAAGTGGCTCGAATGCCAAGAGTCATTGTATATTTATTTTCTTTCTTTAAAAAGCCAGAGCTTTGTTTTCATCATGGTTAAACACTATTCATGACCATTCAAACTATAATTTGTACATATGGACAGGTGTTAATCAGTATGATTCTAGTTCCCAGAGTTTTATGACCCAGTCAGTATAACATTGACTATCCCTCCTTAGTTCAGTACTTCCATTTCTTTTGTCATTTTTAATTTACAGTGCTACTTCATGCACATAGAATACAATCATTGTGAGGCCTTACGGTTCATTTATGTCCTCGGCAAGTTCTAAGCAGTACAAAAGTTCATGTTCAAATACAGTCCAAGAGTCATACCAGAAACTTGAAGAATCAGTCGATATTAAGGTAATTGTGACAGCTAGCTAGATGGGTATGAATATCTTTTCATACTCAGTGCTTTTCTTTCAACCACTCTAATTTCAAAATTTTATTGTGGTCAACATACCAGATAAGACAATAAGCTATAGGCTGCCAAGTCAGTTTTCCCCCAAACGTATGAAGTCTTCAAAGTTTGAAGTTTTTCTAATTACCGTTTCACTAGTTTAAACCCAAAAACTCAGATTCACTTTGTCTGCCAAAACCACTGTTGAATTGTCAGTAAAGATTATGAGCTTAGTATCCATGAGAAATATCAGTGGCTTCACGGCAGGTCGCTTTACGTTTTTTGAAAACGACTTTTAAACATTTCTTATCCTAGAGTGTTTTTGTTTTATTTTGTTCCTATAATGCTTGGTTAGCCTTATACTAAGAGAAAGGGATTCAGGCTCCTGCAGATCAGTTGGTTTACAGAATAATGTTAAAAATTTGCAGTATTTTCAGTTTTGTTCCTGAACTCTTCATTTTATGTTAAAATTCAGTAAGAATTTCCTTGTTAATTTTGATGTAGGATAGTTTATTATAGTCGTTTAGCTGAGATTGCTTATAAACTGTTTGAATGTAATTGACTGTATAGACATATTTATTTGTAAAATCCTCTTAGAGTCAATCAGTTTGGCCACTTCTGTCTTATGGTACAACTTTTAAATTATTTTATATGTATATGTATGTCGAAGTTATTATACAGGTAC
Organism: Macrobrachium rosenbergii; assembly: GCA_039081455.1. NCBI lineage: Eukaryota > Metazoa > Arthropoda > Malacostraca > Decapoda > Palaemonidae > Macrobrachium > Macrobrachium rosenbergii. The sequence goes on along the minus strand of JANJGK010002986.1, from coordinate 25,388 downwards.
ATGCTCTGTAATTAGGTTATTATAAAAGAGAACTTCTTCATTGCAAAGAAACTAGTTGTGATTCTTTCACATAAGTTTGGACATGTTTGTGACCCCTTTCCATTTCCAGCTTTAAGTAAGAATTCGTGCCACCAGCATGTTCCTTATCTTCTTAGTTTTGATCAGTACAGAGAGTTTTATTGTAGGGCCCTTCATTTCTGTCTACATTTCCCCTTTTCTGTTTGTTATTTTCCCAGTTAATTGTCTAACTTCTTTAACTTCAAACTTCTGGTCCTGTAGTTTTGACCTGTCATTTAAGAAGAAACTATTCTGGATAGGCCATGTTTTGTTGCTGCTGTATTTATATTGACATAAGTTTAGTGATAATGAAATGTAACAATAATGATGTTAGGTGGAGAAATTTGCCTCTTAAGTTAACCCCTGTGCTTTTGTATAATGTGTTACATATCTCTTTTTGCATATCCACAGAGAAAACAGGGAATTAGAATTATAATTTTTTTTAATTGAATAATTCTAAAGCTCTAGTGCTTTCAGCAGTGTGAAATGTGTAAAGTGAGTGAATTGCTAGGTATAATATATATTTTTGGTGTTGTTTGCTCTTGATACTGCAAGGTGCAGTTAGAGACAAAAAGTTTTTGATGGTAAGCATTTTGTTTCAGTATATGAAAAGTCTAGGAAGTAAAACAGATGCTTTACCCAATATTCAACTTATGAGGTAGAAATCTTCAAACAATTAAGATTGGTTAAGCAGGTTGATAGGGTGATGTTATTTAGGCTTGTAAAATAAATTAATTTTTAAAGTATAGTATTAGTTATATTAGTTTCATAACATTTTAAAAGGCCAGAGAGATATGTTATGATTGTGAAACATGATGATTAATTTAAGAATTCATTGTTATTGTGGGTTAAACATGGTTCTAGGCTTATGTCATAAGAAAATTCATATTGTAACGTTTATAATTGTTGTTGTTTTGAACCTACAGCTGAAGTTCTCTTCCAGGTTTGATACTGTAACTGTTATGTTTGTTACTGGAAAGAATAAAGATATACATCAAGGGGCTGACCTTAGGATAGTGAATTGCTTGCTGTGCCAGTGGACCTTCCTTGCTGTCCTGCTACCAGATGTTGTACACACATCATAAATGATACTTGAACTAGTCTCATGCCAGGTATGGGGTTGTGTATTCTTCTGTTAATGGAGATGATTAGTATATGGCAGCTCTGTGTTATTTGTCACTGGAAGAAATTTGTTACATGGACAACTTGCAGTTGGTAATATTAAATGGAATAAGTAAGTAAACCAGCTAAGGAACCTAATCTTAAGATGATTATAGCTTAAGACCGTACTGATGAAGTGGTAGTTTACTGGTAGAGAGTGCATTATTTGGCTGAACCAAAATTCTCAGATGTATTTGAAATGTCTCAGAACCAATGGTAAGCTTGGACATGTGTGACTTGAGGAAAATTGTGAGTTTCATATGTAACTTAACCAAATCACATATTTATGTTTCTGCTTGCCTAATTGTGAGTAAAGTTGCTAAATTACAGTTGATGAAATAACAAGTGGCTTGAGGTTTCTTAAATCTTTCAGTGGTCCAAGATCATCTTTTGAACGTGCAATTGTATTATTCTTTTGAAGAACTCTTGTTGATCAGGTTGCCCCTGAATATCATTATGGGGGACACAAGAGCAGTGGGAATTAGTTTATATCACTCTTGTTCAGATAACTCCCCAATAGATCTTGAGTGTTTGATGAATTGGAAAGATTTTGTTCTTCCTTAAAAGTAAACATATGACTACTGTCTGTTAGGTTGAGATATGAGGTTGGTCTCCATGCTTAGTAGACACAGTCTAGTCCACAGTGTAGTTGGGAAATCACTTTGGGATTAATTTTTTTTAATGTGTTGTTTTGTGCAGAGACCTGGACTTGTTTACTTGTTATTGGTTTTCTGTTGTACTTAGGTTTGGTTGTTGTGAGTATTATAAAATTTCTTTTTGAATCTGTGTGGATTGTTTTTCTCTGTTTGCTGGATGTTGTGAAATGAGCCTTATATTGCTCTAGCAATTATTGCAAGTACCGTTTGCAAGTTGGAGACATTGTCTCACAATCTCCAACTGGCTTTGCAGAAAAAGATAAAAAAAAAAAGCTACAGTTGCTGCAGGAGTTTTGATCAGTTGATCTCATTGATAATTTTTTGTGCTCTTCACATTTGTGGGACTAATGTCCTCTTGAATTTTGAGACTGGAATAGTTAACTGCCATGCAGAATTGCTCTCCATAACAGACACTGCTTAGTGCTAGAGTAGTCATTATTAATGCCATTTTTACAATGTTTGCATGGAACCTTTGTGTCTTCTGGTTAGATTTCTCAAGATATGAACTTTTAAATTGGAAACCTTGTTGTTTGTACTTACAGTATGTCTGTAAGTAGATGACAAATAGATTCCATGGTGAAGTACATACGGTAATGCCATGAAGGGTAGCAAATCAGCATATTTGTTTTTTGAAATTTTGATTTTTTATTTGGTGTTAGGGTTTTGCCTATTGTCACTCTAGAGTTGGCACAGTTTTTTATCCATTCTTTGAGAGATTTCTAAAGTTGGATGTTATTCGATAGATGCAGTAGTTGTATTTGAGTGATCCTACTTTGGTTTTGTTAGCATTGGTTGGAAAGTTTAAGCCAGTTAACTTTCCCTTTTTAAATGTCTGGGATCATTGCATTTTAACTTTGGCATGTTTTCTCCTTATGTAGATAACTGGTACATCATCTACTTTTATGAAGATCTCAGCCTTTTATGGAATGTTGAGCAGGTAGATTTTAATAACTCTTTTGACAAGGGAAGTTGGGAATCCCTCTGTGAGGTGTGTATTATGTGAATGAATTTACTCTTTGATTTTTGGCAGATTTATTGCCTGTTGATTTGCTTGCATTTATTGGATTTTTATTGCGTTTTGTATTCAGTTTTTGCCTGATTTAGTTGTTGACTTTTTATTTTATTGGGCAGTATTTTGATGGTAAGTTAGTTCATGATTGAGGAAAATGGATCAGATAATGAGTTTTCTTTGGCACTAGCTTACTTAACATTGCTTGGAGTCTTGTTATGTTAAGGAAATGATACTTGTAATTATGAGGGCCATAGGACATAATGTTTCAACTATGTTTTGTTGGTTGGTCTATAGATAATGCAGGAAATAACTTATGTATAGATGGCTTTAAATTTATGAAAGGTCAGGCAGTTGCAATCTGAGACAGGCCACTGACTGCTGTTCTTGGTATCCAAGTTGATTGTAGTGCCAAACACATGACTATTCAGAGCATTTTCTTACTGGTTATGCTTGCTCGTGCTGAGCCATTAATGCAGTTAGGGTGGTGATAGGAGTGTCTGAATAGTATTCCACATTGATATTATCAACTTTATTCATGCGTACATGTAAGAAGCATTTAACGAGTAGAATCTCATGGACATGTATATGATTTTACTGCTTTTTAGGAAGCTTTTATTAGCCTGATATATTGAAGAGTACTAGACTTGAAATGATAACTGCTCATTATGGTGACTAGTGACACATATGTAAACAAAAGTTACCTGAATATCAGTGGTGCTTTATTCAAATTCTAGTAGCTTAATACTGTTCTTATAGGCGTGTTGATATAGATATACCGGGTTAATTACTGCACAATTATGTAAAACAATACTTGTTCTCTGTTTCTTATGGCTAATAGAGGAGACATTTTAGATAATTATTTGGGACAAATCATGGAGTATGTTTTTGCTTGGAGAGTAGGGAAATAATTTCATGGTCACATAACTTCTGGTCATAAATACAATGCGTTTTGGTCATTGAAGGACAGGTTTAATATACATATGTATTTTAGTGATTATGACATCTTTATAGTCAGAATCATTGTTTATTCTAGCATTACTATTATTTTAGGCATTAAGGGAGATATTTGCCTATTCTTGTGCCTTTTGGAGAGTATTTTTGTAAACAATGGACTCATTTTCTTTGCGTAAATATTGCATTAAAGGAGGTAAGATATGCAGCGAAACTGAAGTAGCCTCTCCAAAACTGCTTATTTAAAGGAAACCTTTCAAATCTGTGACAGCTATCCAAGTTATCAATGTATGCAATGTATATATAAACAATACTCTTCAGTATGCTTATGTCAGCCACAATGTTATATGATTAGCCAGCCTGACCATCAAAAGGTCCTTGGAGGGTATTAATTAAACTGCATTGTGTTAGCTGATGCATCACTTCACGGAGGGAGTTTTATGGAGAATCTTAATTTTGTTTGTTAAGTCTTGAGATGTTGATTTAACAGCTCGACTAGCTCTGAGTTAGTAAAGTGAAAATAGGAACTTTTGACACTGTTGAGTTACCGTCGGAACTCGAAAGGTGTCTCAGTTTTTTAGTGTCCAACTTTATCTTTGGTTCTGTGACATTTTAGAAATTTCTTGAGAATTTACTGTCTTTCAAATCTCATTACCAGTAAGCAAGCAAAATTTGAACAGCACTTAGCTTATGCTATAACCAACTCTGGATTGTTGTTATACAGTTGTTTTAGAACCTATTTCAGTTTGTGTTAATCAGCTGGAAATAACCCAGGTGACAAATTGCTCTTAGTAACTGAACACATGTGCCAAATATATCATAGTAATTATCTTCATTAAGAGAAGAATCACAACACCACACTTGTCAAGGGAGCTGGTTTGAGGTCATTTATGAACTCTGTGAAAGGAATCTGGCAAGTAGGATGGCAGGGAAGGCCCCATTGGTGTAAGGCAGCTCAATTCCTAAGGTCAGCCCCTATTTGAAGGGGGACACCAAATACTGTATTTGAAAAAATTTTTAAGGATACTGTATTTAAGTATCCTTGTATTGAAGCGTTGTATCTTACAACGATACTCTTCTGAAAATAAAGACATGTTTAAGCCTCCATCTTTATTAAAGTCCTTAAGTATTTTTTGTTACAGCGTACTTTTGCATTTTAATTTCAACATAGCAACAGTGCACTTTTTAAAGATTTTTTGCACAAATGCTACAGAACCATGGTATCGAAAATTATTTTTGCCAGCAAATTAATTTCACTATGTAAACACAATCACTGCGCAGAATCGTACAGCATTGGTTATAGTTAGTTTGAAAAATAGCTTATACTAGTTAAACAATGAAGGCTGCTGCACATCATGCAATAGGTAAATCTTTAATACTGTCACATACAAAATCTGCTAAAATGGAGCATACGGAAACTCACATTGGCACAGATGCATATGGTGCTTTTTTTAAATGTTAAGCATAATGCAACACACCAACACCAGTTATTCAATAGCTGGTAGTTCTCCATTGCATTATGGTTAAAATTTAATTTTAAAAGCACCATATACAGTATGATTTTTCATATGCTCCATTTTAGCAGATTTTGTATGTTACAGAATTCAACTTATATATTGCATGAAGATGTGCAGCACTGTTCATTGAGTAACTAGCATGACGATGTGCAGCACTGTTCATTGAGTAACTAGCATGACGATGTGCAGCACTGTTCATAGAGTAACTAGCATGAGTTAATATTCAAACCAGCTAAAAGCTGCTTAATCATACACATTGGTTATATTTTACAGTACAGTACTGGGAATTAACTCATTGCACATTGGAATTTTGTTTGATAGTATACTTCATACCTATACAGGACAGGAAAGATTTAGACTAATGTTGCTAACAAGCCGCGAATGACAAATCTTAAGGAATGCAGTTATTCTCTATCCACCATGAAAAGCAAATGCAGCTGTTTTAATTTAGGTTGGAAGAAAAAGTTACAATACGCAAGTAACAACAGTCGGTCTATTCTTGCCAAATGAAATAGTACACCAGAACTACGAAATCGTAGTGATCATCCCTTTTGTTATAAACCTGAGGGAACATTGCCTCAGTTGCTTCTGTTTGAATGTCTGAGTTAAGAAATTGCTCATGTTGCACAGAAGGATTAAATTATTCCACTTTAAAAATTGCAAGTTTCATTTTCAGGTTTTATTCTAATATTCCCAGTTATTAACAAAGTAATAAGCCAAAACATTGAAATATTAGGATTGGATGTATGGTGCCCTCGGTATACAACTGATGGGAAATGGAACCGAAATATTAAGACAAAGTAATAAACTTTGGACCGTATACGCTGTCAGGGACAATCTATTCTCTCTCAAATACCAGAATCTTACAGTATTAAATATTTGCATTTTATAGGCATGCAGAATAACCCCATAGAAGTGTTGGTTCAACCGATTTTCTGAAATCTATTTTAGTGACGGGATGAATTATACATTCAGACTAAGCACCACGATATTGAAGAAACAAGAAGGTTGTCAAATTTAAAGGGTCACCTTTTAAATGAAATTTATTATAAATGAATACTAAAATGAAGGAAATCAACATGGCTTTGGCATTAAGATAATGTGTAAAGGAAGAGTACAATTTAAAGACGTAAACAAAAAGGGAAACTGAAGAGACTTCGAAATACTGTTGGAAAATTGTTGAAGTGTTTACTCCAAGTTTTGTAGAGTCGACTAAAAGGCAATTTTGGAGGAGCTGACTTAAAAGGCAACACCAAAAAATTTTTTACGCCTAAATGTTGATCATTAATAATCATGTGAGAATTGTTACTCCAATTTTTTATTCAACATTTCCCAAGTTCAAGCGAAATAGTTAACAGCACATTTAACATTGACGCTTATAAATTTGTACGTAATGTACATTATAACAGCTATCACTGGTTATCACAAGTTTCAGAAATTCAGTCCATTCTTAGCAGTTTGGCAATGCTTTGCGAGACTATTTACTCGATTTCAGCTGAATATGAAAATGCCGACAAATAAGAGAATTTCATTTATTTTAAATAAAGTACAGAGTTTAGAAATGAGTTGTTGAATATTAACCATAAACCCTTTAGTAGACAAGCATGAGAAAAGTCATATACAATGTTGCCAAAGACCATGTTGATTTAGCAGTTGAAATTACATTTAAATGTAATACAAAAACAACTGTCCATATCTGTAAGGAAATCTTAAGTTCAAATAACTGTATTTCGGCCTTCATGAGCAATTTCGAATCAGAACATTCACTTTACAAATGTTATGTTATTGGAGTGTTCTTGGCTTATACGAGTAAATGTTTACCAGTAGGCAGAAAGGAGATAGAGGAATCACCAATAAGGATATTTATCGAGTTAAGTAATCCAGTATCAAACAAATTAGTTTCACCAGAATTTTAACTTTTGATCATTGCAACTTGAACAGTTACAAGTACCCCGTAAGAGACCAGGCTCCATGCAGCAAACAGTGGGAAAGTGATACATCACTTTTTGAAGGTGTAAGAACAATGTCAGACAGGGAAAACAAGAATAAAATTCCGAAGCATTTCTAGTTGATTAAAGACAAGAAACCACGCAATCGAAGGATTACAGTGTCTTCCAGAAAAAGTGTGGCCTCGCTGCTAATCTATCATTATGTAATCTTTTGCGGATGTTTCATCCAAGGTATTTAATGCTTGTGAAATGTCTTGAACGAAAAACAGCAAAACTGAATTGGAAATATGATTGCAAACATCACGATGCGTATCAAAAGGAGTGTAAAGCAAAAGTGTTGCTCAAAAGAGAAAGGCTTTTCTGGCACAAACGAAAATACAGAGCAAGCAAAATATGGGTACAACTACTTTTGCTAATCTAGCTTAAGACCTGAGGGAGGAATTGGTGGCGAGGGTGGAAGAGGAGAGATAAGATGAAAATGGCGGGGGGTGGGGGGAATTATTAGAAATTTGATGAGATGAGAGAAGGTAGAAGAGGAGGAGGACGAGAGATATTTAAGTGTAGAGGGAAGAGAGGTGAAAGAGGAAAGTGAGACGACGAGTAGAGGTGTAGAAAACGAGTAAAAAAGGTAGAGGAGAGGAGAAAAAAAGGAAGAAGAGAAAGCAGGAAGGAAGAACGCGCCCAAACTAGAGAAAATTTCTTATGTCCTACTTGTGAAGCCATAGTACCATGCATCTAGTGGGAAGGGGAAGTCTCACAGTTGTCAAGTTTACACTTAGTCCATTACGGGTGGTTCCAAAAACTGGATGAATGCTAATTACAAGAGATTAAATTCCTCTTTATCCATATGAGTGATATGCTTTCTCAAAGCAAGGACAAATTTGCCTTTTAAGTCAATCTAATTTTAGATTATCGAAATTACAGAAAAATAACCTTGAAATAGCAAAACCAATCAGTCGTGAAATAACTAACACAAGCAACATTTCTACCAGCAAATTGCGGGGAACGACACTATAGTTTTTTTTTTTTTTTTTACATAATTGCCTACTTCAAACCAATACCACAAAATATAATCACCTTTTGTAAAAACTAATCGAACATTCTTGGTTAGGGGCCGTTTAAAAATTACGTAACTGTTTGGTAATTTTTGACCGTCCCCTTGTCGCGCCTCATAACATGTCCAGACGCCTCCCCCCCCCCCCCCCAATCCCCAGAAAATTGTGTATCATCATCTAGTACCCCACCCACCCCTGAATTACTAGGTTTCCCTTGTTTTAAAGCAATATATTTAAGTCTATCCTAATACCTGGAATTTATTACCCTTAGGTTTTTCTTAATACTTTTATATTAAAGAATCATAGCCAAATTTGAAATTAAAATGTTCTCTTATGCCATGTTTAGAAGATTACTTTTTGATATTTTTCTAGATCATATTTATGCATAAAGTAGAGAATGCCGGAGCTCAGAAAAGGGATGAGTTTGTGATATTGTTCTATATCATGTAATATATACATACAGTAGAAAATGTTGAAGACAAACAAGGGTTGAGTTTGTGATATTTTTTAAACAATTATGCAAAAAAAATTAAATACCATATTCAATATGTCTGTTGCAGAATCTATCTTTTTTTCCTTCTACATTTACTTCTTTTCAAAAGAAACAGGAAAAAAATCTGAAAATGCTAAGTAACCTACGGCTGCAACCCCCTCCCCCCATTGTCACTCATAACACATACCCCCCCCCCCCCCCCACCGGTGTTACGTAATTTTTGAACGGCCTCTTAAAGCCATCAATACAATGCTAAGGTAAAACAACATTTACAATCACTTTAAATACACATTCACTCAAATGCTGTAACTAAGTCTATCCTTAACAAAAAGCTCTGATATTCAGGACTGAGCACATCAAGTCATGGGTTCGCTGCGATGTCGGTAAGTCGTGTTTGTGCTTTTTGTGCAAGACTAATGGCAGCACATGCTTTGGTGAATTTAGTGTTGGTGTCGGCTAGGATATTGGTGATGGCGTTTTTGCGGTATGTAGTGTTGGTGACTGCTAGGCTGTTGGGTATAGCTAGAAGGTTGAAATTGCGTTTGAAGTTACAGACTTCCTCGTCAGGTACGGATGCAGTGTTGGTGTTGGCAATTATGTTGGTTATGGTACTTTTGGCATTTAATGTTGATAGTAATAAAGAATCAATAAGGTAGAGATATATCCTAATAAAACAAAGCTGTCGGGGAGAGAGAGAGAGAGAGAGAGAGAGAGAGAGAGAGAGAGAGAGAGAGAGAGAGAGAGAGAGAGAGAGAGAGAGAGAGAGAGAGAGAGAGAGAAATTTCCAAAGTTTAAAAAAAGTTGAAATTTTTTTTTTTTTTTACTTCAAGAGCAGTAATCTGTAATTAAACTGGAAACGTCTTGCTAAAACCACATCAAAAGTGTGAAGGGAAGGAATCTTAAGTTTGTGAAGAGAGCCTCTCAAGGATAAAATGTTATATCCCCATCAGTAAAATATCACCGAAGTGGTATAAAGTTGTCGCAATGCTTAATCAAATACACAATCAAATACACAAATATAAGTGCTAAATTTGCTGCTAAACCTTTGAACCACGACTAGATTCTGTAAAAGCAAACCTTCTGAAAGTACAAATATTTGGAAGGAAATTTTGTCTGAGGTTCTTTCATGTGTTTTGCTTATACACCTTGTATACAATCAGCCGGACTATAAAAGTCTAAGATATTGCTAAATACTGCTAAATATTAACTTAAATCATATTCGTAAATATTGAATTGTTAATTATAAATTGCTAAATGTTACCGATATTAAATATAAACTGCTGAATACTAAATCCCACTATATGTTACTGATACTGATAGATTTATATAAATTCATAGTACCATTTTCATTCTTTCTGGAGCCTTTCTCTAATTATTATATCATTCTTCTAATAGCTCCATGAAATATAGTTCTACTTCAACAAATTTCTATTCGACCAAAATGGTTATTCGACATGACTGGACTGAGCACAGAACGGTCAGTTCGTCGGGGTCACGATGAGTTCTGAAGGCAAAGCCTGAATGAGCTGCAAGCCACTTGGTCTGATGTCTTGAAGGATGAGTTAATTCTCCCTGGTCTTGAAATGCGGTTGAATCATCTTGTCAACGAAGGTGATCTGCAACAAGAAAACTTTTAGTCTCGTTTCAATTACCCCTTCAGTTAAGTATAAACTAATGAGGATCAGCGAATCTCAGTCTGAGAGCCCCTGTTTCAAGGGTTAATTTCCAAGTACCTAATGTTTATTAGTTACATACACATTTTAGTTTCATAAAGTTCGATTTATTGTCATGCTTCAAAACTGGACATTACTTCCTGTGTATCAACATTTTTAAGGCGACTGTATGCTTAGAGTAGATCAAACTCAGAACAAATAGAGGTAAATTGATTCCCACGAGGCATAAGTGTGTTTTTATCAATATGTTTTAGAAAAAAGATATCCCAATGTTGGTTTTGTCATCTTCATTGAACTACAACTTTCACTTTAAAGTTGCTCAGTACGAGAAATTGTAACACGGCCCAGATTTTCTTAGTGGGGGATTCAAATCTGAGTAAATTTAATAGTATCCTTTGGAATTCCTTAATGGACTTGAACATCCAGGATTTCAAAAGTGCTTTTACGTATGTAGGGTTTTGCTATGTTCTGGGTCAGTTATGCATTATATGAAAAAGCTTTAACTGAGCGTTAATCACTCTCCAAAAGCAATTTCCCTCCTAAAAGAATTTTCTACTGCTGACCCCGACTGATACCGACAAAGTTAACCAAGAGTGTTTAGCTTTACTTAAGCTATGTCAAGACTATGCAAATAGGCAGAACTAGTTGAAAATATAACAAAGTAAGTTGTCATACAATCTTAAAATATAGCTCCGACCAAACTTTATAAAATTGTAAAGCCTAAGTAACTTAAACTAACAGACCATTACGTCAAAAAAGTACAGTAAAAGTCAAGTAGCCTACAACTGCTCTACAGGAGTGTCTTATTCAGTTCCATGGTTGTCTCGTAATGTTCCCTTTTGGTTACAGAAAAATCATGTTTTCAAGTTTGTTGCATGGACATTGAAGCCTAAGAATGGTTTGCTGTGATGAATTGTATTTTCGCTTATAAATCTTCTGCTGGAGACAAGGCCCAAGAGTATTATTCAATTAAATCTACTAGGGGGCAAGTCCCAAAAATCTGGTTTTCTTCCGCGCGTAAGAAAGTAATTTTTCAACGTAAGCCACTGATTTTCTTATATCCACTCAACTTCCACTTCCATATCGGACAATTGAAGTTGGTCATCTCAGTGCGTTAGGTTATCAGGACTTCCTTGGAGTTTCACGTTCAAAGTTTACATTACCTAGTTAAGTTTTTGGTATTTTCCATTTCAATGTTCCCTTACACTCTAATGCCGATAATTTTAGTGTTCACTCTTAGGCAAGTGCTGTAACTACCTATCAGTAATAAGTTACATTATCACATAAGTGCTATTTATTTTGGCTCCAGATTTTTTTTGTTTAAGAACTGCAAATGGCTAATGGCTATGAATTTAAAATTTCTTGATGAACAGAGGTTCCAGTAATCACTAAACACAGCTAACATTGTCAGTTCATCCCTGAATACAATTATGGGGAAAAATATTCAGAAATGTTATTTACAGGAAATTCTCACTCATGATCTTAGTCATTTTACAGTCTTGGGATTTTAAACCTAGCTTTTTGAAAGTAAGTTAGTGACCACTTCAGATTTTCTAGACAAAGTTGATTAGAAAAACATTAGTTTTCGTCACATCATTGCCAGTAACCATGTCAGATTTTCTAAACAAAGTTAATTGGAAAAACTTTAGTTTTCGTCATGTCATTGCCATAATTTGCTGGTCAAAAGGGGTTATTTAAAAAATTTTTATTAAGCACGTCAATTTTAGTTACGGCTGATCTATACAGAAACCATCACCAAAACATAAGAAAAAATGTGAAATTTTTAATGTATTAATTACCAAATTAGTATTCAGTATTAGGTTTCTTTATAAACTACTTACTTCAAGAACGAAGTTATGCAGTCTTCATAAACTACTCTTGGCGCCATCAAAACACTTTTTCGATAAAGGGGCTGTTCCATAGATACAGTGGTGGTACTACTGACCAGCGAAAAATCTGTAAAGGACAAGTACAAAAATTAACCATTGACATTAACAGTAATTCGGTAAAAATTAAAAGGGTCTCTAACCTCACCACCTGTGCTGTTGAAAGATACACTATTTTCAACGGAGAATTCATATATGAGCGCTGCTTAAACGCTTTCGTTCCATTTCCTGGGCTGCCTTAGTTTACAAGGTATTTGTTTTGCTTCCTGTTGCCCTGATAATCTATCATTGTTTTCATCCTTTATTTTTAATTCAATGAGCGTTCCATATACTGTATGTAAGAGCTACCCCACTCTTGATCGTTGTTATTGTGCAGTACATATTTTTATGGGCTATAATTTAACATTACATTCATGTGTCAGTTTCTCAAAATCCTTAAGTTTCTCTTCAAGCTTTAGCACCAAACCTGATTTCTTAAACAGTTCACTAGCAAGTAACTTTCGGGACTGTCAGCAGCCTTTTCCTTCAGAATTCAATATTTGACATGCCATTGTTAGTATACCAGTTACAATGAACTAAAAGCAATCACTTTCACAACTTTATATTACACTAGTTGATGGTATACTTCATTGGATCTGTTTTGTGAATTCATTGCTCACTTCTTAATATCAATTATTAAAAGAATTTTCATCAAAAACGAAATTATGAGAATACCAAAGAACTATTTCATCAAAATCTTGGAAGAACGATGGCAATTAAAAGAATTTTCATCAAAAACGAAATTATGAGAATACCAAAGAACTATTTCATCAAAATCTTGGAAGAACGATGGCAACTATTAAAAGAATTTTCATCAAAAACGAAATTATGAGAATACCAAAGAACTATTTCATCAAAATCTTGGAAGAACGATGGCAACTTTGTAAATCTTGAAATTAAGTCTCCACAATAAAAATACCTAATAGGTTCCCTGTAAAACAGTCCTCTGAAAACATTCAGCTTTAACTTATCCAGCTTCCGATCTTTATAAATAATCTAAGTCAATTTCACGTAAATCGATTCTGCAGAAATTTACAGTTATCGTGACAATTACAGCTCAAACTGATTTAAAAAATTGTATGACGTACTATTTTCAAACCCATACCTGGTCGTGCAACTAATAAGCAGCTTCTACAATCCACTGCAGCAACCGTAATAAAATCTACTTAACTGGTAGGTGGGAGATTGCATTATGCTAGAAACTTAATCGAAAGTGCCAATCTTTCTTGTAATCTATAATAGGAAACTAAACAATGATCGAGGATATACATTAAAACCAAATTATTACAGCCATTTAAATATTGAATTTCGAGAAGCTACAACTCAAACTTGCCAGGATCCAACCGTAGTGGCTCTTTAAAAAAAACAACCCTAGCATCAACATCTCAGCACGGCCGAACCACAGAGGAGAATTCACCATTACTCCAAAAGACCGAGCAACAGTCGATCTCCTGAAGGACAACACAGAATTTCTGTTACTGAACCCAAATGAGAGGCTAAACAAGGCCATCGTCTGTAATCACCCAACAGAGCTCCCTCTAGATCTTCTTCTGGAGCTCCCCCATATTGTGAACGCAGAGAGGTCTTTAACCAGATACAAAGCACCTTCACGGAAGATCCTTACCACCTTCAGAGGACCAGTCCCGAGCAAAGTATGGCGTAGGACATGGGGATATTTCCCCACAGAGGAATACACGCCAGAGCCTGTCAGGTGCTACAGATGTCAGCGTTATTGTCATCATCAAGAACGTTGCAAAGGCCCTGCAATCTGCACAATCTGTATCAAGCAGCACGAAACGAAATTGTTTCGAGAAACTGAAAAAAGGGGAACCTACAACCCCCAAGTGCCCCAACTGTTCTGAGCGTTATCATGCGTGGTTAAAGCGATGCAGTGCTCGATTATCCCGCATTGTACATTTGAAAGCAAGAGCCAACCTGCCAAAACTCCTCCTATAGCAACACCTGCTCCCAGACCAACGACACCACCAGAGCCACGGGTAGAAACGACCGAAAGAGTGGTTGAAGCAGCGCCTGTTGTGTCACGATATAGGGACTCACTGAGCAGCCAACACCACCAACCCCTCAATCTACTCCTAACCCAGAGCCTCAAGCCTCTTCCCTTCCTCCTCAACCTACTCCTAATCCCGTCATCGAACCTCAGCCTCAAGCCCGGAAATACAACAGCCATAGGTACTTTTCTCAACTTTAGACCTCCTTGGTGCCCTAACCAAAGGCGTGAAGATACGGTGTAAAAACCCAAGTAGAACCACAAGCACTGGGAAAAAAGACCCGGAAATAGAAAAAGAATTTTGTTATTGGTACGCGATCTGTTCGAAATAATCTGCTACCATCATTACCTTTCTCCTGCCGGGGATACCCTCCGACAGTAGCTCCGAGACATGTACTCTATGTGGCTATCATTTGATTAGCAACTATCCCGTTCCTTCCACTTAAAGCCTTCCTTTACCCTTTTTTGGCCGCCTCACGTCTAACGACCGAAAGTTTCCAACTATCGCTCTAACTACCACTTAACTATTACTTCTATTTGTGTTGCTTTCCCTAAGACTTGAAATTCTTCATTTCCCTCCATCGATCCCTACCACTAAAAGATCGATGATCCTCTCTGTTTTGCAAAGTAAGTTAAATATGGGATTAAATCTCCATAGATTTTCTGTTTCTGATTTTTCTCAGACGATAAATATTTCATTTTCCTTACTAGCTATCTGCCACTTGCCAGGATTCGCTACTATCGCTCTTTTTCTCCAACTGACGGGTGCCTTAGGGCTCAAAGAGGTTCGTAACCTCGCCTATTAACCTTTCATTCACACCATTTCACTTGCACGCCCATAAATCACAAATAACGTAATCACCGTCATATCCTTAATTTTACCTGCACATCAGAAAATGACAAGGGCTGCTCTATGAGGAAGAGCCCATGCTGGCATAAAGCCAGCTTAACAGCTCATAGAATTCAAAAGGCACTTTGATATATAAATTGAGTTACCCCTTAAATATTCTATGAAAACTATAAAACCACCAAATTACTTTGTGGCTCATAATATATACCAAACAGATCAACTCGCAGAGCTTGGTATTAAGTTTAAATCTGAAAGCTTTCCAAGTCCTGCTCAAAAATTAGTGCTGCAATAAGATGGTCATTACCTCAAACCAGCTTTACAACGCTATTAGCGAATGCAAGCCCTGTAATTCAGCACCATCATAGGGATATGAAATTTATCAAGACTTACGTCACAAAATTTACTTCAAGGCTCAAGAGTGATACTACTCAATCGTGCTGATTTTAATGACTTACTGCGGAATATAGAATATGAAGATTTAACCTCACTCCCAAGCCTCAAGTTAATAGGGGAAATTCATGGGCAAACAATTCTGTTATTCAATCAATCTAAAATGTTTCAGTATCCACCACCAAGCTAGAGACTATCAAAGCAAAATGTGACTAGTGTCTGACCCTGTTAGCTTTCCGAAAACGAGCATGAAAACCACCTGACTTTGTTACTGTACTAACGTTTTTATGGGAAGGATCCTATCTACTCTTTCAGGTCGCGGGAATCCGTTTCCACTTCACACTTTACTTCACTCGGATTTAGCAACCTGTCAGGCTGATATACCAATGGAACTACCTCTTACATTTTCACTGTGGTCAAAAGGCAACATTCTGCCACTTTCATATTACAGAAAAAAAACTGATATTTGAAAAAGTACACTCAAATGGATAAACAAAACATAATGGAGAGCAAGTTAATGGCTCGTGCGATACGAACGTCTCTGTACAGGTCTCTCTCTTTACACCCAAATATGTACTAGTTATAAGACCCAAGCAATCTATGGAATGAGAATATTACATCACAGGCGCAAAGAATGTGTATCGGTAAATAAAAATATAACTTGAAAACCTTGAAAACTTTCGTACCACAGTCGCTTCTAAGCCTATACGTCATTACCAGTTGCCAGAATATACCCAGCTGATGGAAAACATAGGGATATGAGAATATAACATAGTGAATTTTGGATGATCCGATACGTCACGAACAGTTCTTAAGAGCTAGAAAGCAGTTTACGAATTGGTAATATTGAAATAACTATATGTATTGACAAAAAAGGAGCAGTTCTACTGCATGGATACAGTATAAACTAACCAGCAAGAGCAATGCAGTAAAAAGCAATTGAACATTACTACTGATGACTAAAAAAACCTTAGATGGATTTTCGAAAATACATTACGTAAAAGGGATTTGTGCTGATCCCTTAAGCCAACAAGGGACTTGAGCTCCCGTGTTGGCGCGAAAACAGTTCAATCTAAACCATTAACTAAAAGAAGCTTCCTTACAAGGAACCCAGTGCAAAACTTCAATCACACATTATATCAACACATGAACATAACTAAATCGTAAACACCACAACGGATGAACTTTAATCAATATTTTAAATAGTAGCTCAGCTTTCAAAAGCTGGACAGCAATTGACCTTCCTGCTTCAGTTTCCTAGATAGTTCTGATCTCTTCTTTACCAAGCAGCAAGCAAACCAAAGTAATATGCGGGTCGAATTAAGGATGCGCATACTTGCCTAACTAGCAGTAATTCTTGTTCTTCTAGTGACTAAGTTATCCAGAGGACAAGAGCCCTTAATTATCTAGACCCAAGTATCCTTTATGAAGTCCAGCAAAAGATTATACTACAATACTGAGAATAATGTTAATATAGTAACCTAAACAGTCTACATTTGGTGTTATGTATACCGACCATTATGGTTTTGGGTTCGTCCCTTTAGAACGTGGCTGTGATGTTCTATTTGCCAGTTTTAGGAGTTGAACGAAACTACAACGGTTTACCATTAGGTATTAAAGTAAACTTTTCTAGCCATTCAAGAATACAGTAAAGGTCATAATCCCCGAATATTTGTGAAAAACTAACTAAGTTAATTGCTCATATTTCTTACATTTAAGATATTCTTTAATGGTGTGATGTATTGACAGGTTCCCCTCACAAACAGTGATTTAAGACAAAACAAGAGACAAGCATACTGTGCCTTCAAGTACAGTTGGATCTATAAAAACTCAGTCACACCTTTCACTTTACCAAAGTCCCAGAAAAACACGCTACAGCAAGGACACTTCCGGATTCACTGACATTACACTTAAACATTAGCAAGTTCCCAAACTTGTCGGTGTTCAGACGGGCGACCAGAAGTAACTGCCAGGGCTTGAAAGCGATACCATGCTTAGGTAATTCTAAGCCAGCTGTCCGCGGTGAGCTAGGCTATGGCAGTTGACGTTTTCCTACGTTAATTTACTGGCTTTACAAGAATTTAAAGTCATATTTTGTCGGCCGGCTGTAACTAAACTGTAATTGACCTTTGAAGGCTACATGATGGTACCAACTGGTCCCCTGCACCAACCTATACAGCTCAAAGGTAAATTACAGTTTAGCTACAGCTGACCAGCAAAATATTACCTTAATCTCTTGTAAAGCAAGTAAAATAACATAGAAAAGCATCAACTGCCATAGTCTAGCTCGACTGGACACTATTCAAAGCTTTTGGTCAAGGCGAAGAAACAAACAGGTGGCGGAAAGGTGCTTCGCGCCTTATCCGCATTTTGAAATATTCTTGGCAAGCTCGTATGTTCTGGCAGGAGGTATTTTTTTGCTGCGCATGCCAGCCACGTGTGTTACAGAAAGTGTAAAAAGAATATTACTTTAAAACTCTTGTAAAGCAAGTAAAATAACAGGAAAACGTCAATTGCCACAGCCTAGCTCACCTCGGAACACCGACTTAGAATACTACTCTCTCAATTGGAGGCATCGGGTGATTGACTCACCTGTAAGACTGCGCATGCATGATAGGGCCTGGAATCAGCAGTACTAGTAATGCATGAAAAGTGCCTTTGGCTACCTCTGTCCATTTATTTGCCCCTTTTTTTTACGCTTGTTTTTCGTGTTCCAAATGACATGTATAACAAGAAATACAACAATAAGGTGCCCAAACCTTTTCCCAAGTTATTTACCCCACCTAAAACCCTGAATCCCCAACGGGTCCCCCTTGCCGTTAGCTATTCTCGAAAGTGTTTAACCCCACCCAAAACCCCGATTCCCAACGGGTCCCCTTTACCGTCGGCTACAGTTCTAAGATAATATACAACTTAATTACAACCGAGCAACAAAATATTTTAAATTTTTGTTCAGCAGGTAAATTCCTATAGAAAAATGTCAACTGCCATAGTCTAGCTCACCGTGGACAGCCAGCTTAGATCTACCCCTTTGAACACTAAGAATAAGTACTAACACTAGCTAGGGGCCTCATACACCTGTACTACTCGCTAGCATCTAAAATCTTTCAGAAATAACCACCAGCCATTGTAAATAAAGCAGTGATGCTAAGTTTACAAGAACTCAAATTTCATACTCATGACTTCATAAGGTTTAAAAATATCTTTGGCATGAAGTCATAGCATTGGCAAATTATGACGGAAAGCAGACAAACTAAGATACCATGTTCGCAAAGTTCAAAGAAATTAAAATTTAGATTTCAGATAAAAACGACAAAGGCTTGAGCAGACCATGGCTACAGTTCTGCGGATAAGTACATTACGATTAAGGAATTGCAGATAAAACTACCATGCCTTTCCTTAAAATCATAAAAAATTATTAATCATAAACCACTGTTTTGAAAATTAAGAATCTCCTTTACAGAGCAACTTTCTCCCTGTAACAACAGCAGTCATCAGTGTCACTAGTCAGTTTACAGGAACTGACTTGTAATTTCCATATAAAAATTTTCAAGATTCTAAAACTGCAAAGAAATACCTCATACCACTTCTTGTCTAACCAAACGGACAGACCACCTCTCGTCTAACCAAACAGACCGAGTTCATACATTTGACATAACCAAAAGCAGGTCTCCTCCTGCCAAGAAAAAACCGACCAACAAGCCCTGTATACCGTTTCTTTGCTAAGGCCTTACCTTACGTATGTTCGCAGAAAGTATTTCACCATCCAACACTCAGAACATGAACATTAAATTTTCAATGAAAAATACTTCTGTACTAAAATTTACGAAGAATGTATCCAAAACTAAATAAACTAAGTTTCACCTTAAATTTCTCAGAACACTTTCAGCACAGCACACAAATACAAAATGACCGGATACAAACTAGGAGCTAAACTAAAACTTCTTTTCCTGAAAACCTCATCGTCTCTTTCGCCAATCACAAAAGCCCAAGTCCTCACTTTCAAACAGAGGGAGAGAAAACGACCTCTGATTGGCCCAGGTAACAAACAAAGGATCTTGGAGTCAAACGACAATTCCAGGAATCCTTACATCACCTCAAGTAACACTGACATCTGTTGAGAGCCAAAGAAACCAAACAATGAAAATAGCAAAGCTACAGTAAATATATGGAATAAATGACCCATATGAAAAATACGTTGTTTTAGGCAGCATCTGAATGTCAGGATTTATAAAACATTGTCCATTGCCCATTTTTCATTTAGTGTGCACTTGACCTAATTATCTAATAAAAATCTTTTGATTTTGTACGAAAACATCATGTTCCATTGCGAGCTATATAAATTAAAATAACAGGTACCATGATGTCATTTTTAAACAAAACAAAACCTTGATATAAAAGCCATCATTTTATTCTTCACCTAATGAGCATATCATCCCATTGCATAAATTAATACCTAGAAAAAATAGACATTTATCAGGAACATTTCGCTACAGTTCTGGTCATGCATAATAACGGGGCTTTTATGATTGACAAGAAAGCAAATTTGCCACCAAAAATATTTTGGCAATATTTTTCAATATTCAGAACTTCACATCCTCTTGTTCTCTATATTAGAAATGAATCGATTTAAAAAGATATATAACATTCCCAATAATTCGACTTTCAATACAGTTCCATTGTTTCCTGTTAAAAATTCCGCTCTCATAATGATCAGGGTTGGTCCTTCTGTTGGAAAAACCGACACTGTTGGAAAACGTTCTTTAAAGATTTTCGTTCCATTCCGAAAGCTGCCTATAAATAAAAAGAAGATTCTTTTAGGTATTCGAGAAATGTAACTCTTGTGACAGGAAAATTCATTTGAATGCATCTGATTGCCAAGATTCGTCACAATAACTTCAGAGTGGCCAACTGCACCTAACGTTAATACAATGGTGGTTAGGATTTTATGAGAGAGAGAGAGAGAGAGAGAGAGAGAGAGAGAGAGAGAGAGAGAGAGAGAGAGAGAGAGAGAGAGAGAGAGAGAGACTAACAAACATTTAAAGCTCAGTACAATTAAGTCTCGCGCAACAGGTTAGAGAGAGAGACTAACAAACATATTTAGCGCTCAGTGCAATTAAGAAGCTTAAAGAGAGAGAGAGAGAGAGAGAGAGAGAGAGAGAGAGAGAGAGAGAGAGAGAGAGAGAGAGAGAGAGAGAAACTAACAAACATATTCAGAGCTCAGTGCAGTTAAGACACGGACAACATTCTATATTTTATTTGTTACATGCATGAAATTACGGATAAAGGTTTGTCGTTTACTTATCAAAAGTCATGCACATACTCAGGCATATATCCAAATATTTACACACACACACACACACAGTCTTGTAGCTAACTATTTACACACAGATACACTCACATACACGGGCTTACATCTAACTATTTACACACACAAGAGAACAGAGACGAAGATGTAGTGACAGGAATTAGTCTAATTTTGGGGATTCTCAAGGGAGTCACTATTGAGGATATAAACACAGCAATCAAGAGGCTGAAGAATTGAATGGTACCAGAAATTCATCAGATTACAAGCAAGTTTTGATTTCACGAAACCAAGCGTTGGGGCACTTTCGGCCATTCAATGCTTCAAGCAGTTAAAAGAGAGGGTTGGAGTGGTTGGACTTGAAGATAACGAAATCCAGGAAACAAAGGAGAGGAAGTACAAGGGTCTGTGGGTGGAATATGAAGAAAACCCCTCAGTTGCACTTAGAAGTAGTAATTAGAGGGGCTGAACAACACGACTGAAGAAAAGAAGTTGGACAGAAGGTAAAAGTAAAAGTCTAAAAAGTGGGTGAAGTCAGGGTCTGAGGGGACGATGCTAACACCCTTTAGTAATCCCTACAGTGCACCACGTGAGGGACATTGACCGCACTATCTCCTACGGGGAACGCTATAAAGTCAGCCTAGACAAGGAAAAAGGTTATTTAGTCAACTAGGGAACATATTATGAAAGACGGAGAGTAAGAAATCAAGGAAGGTGATGAAGACTGATGTGGGTGCAGACGAGAATGAGTGAGCCTGGATGTAAGGTTTGTCGTGGAACAGTCATGTGAAAGAGTTTGCAAGTAAATGGGAAACCTGTACATTGCATACATGAGCCTAGAAAAGTGAATGCCAGAATCCTTAGCGAGGAAAAGTGGAGGCTACTGGGGACGCATGGCGCAGAAAATAAACGACTGAGACCAGCGAGGAGAACCAAGTTTGATTCTCGTCTAAGGACTCGTGGATTTGGGCGCGGTCTGTTAAAAGGAATCATGTCTCTATTGACCTAAGCAGTGAATATGTGCATGGTAGTTAGACGAATGGTTTGGGTTGCAACCAGTCAAAAAAAAAATGGGATGGGCTAACAATTTCAACGAAGTAATATACTTACATTTGTGTGCTTTCATAAGGAAGAAGGGATCCTTTAGTAAGCTTTTAAACTCTGATTTCCTTTCATTGGTTAAACTAAACCCTGAATATTTTCTTTTCCTGTTCATCATTCATTCTTATTCATCAGGTCTCATTCCTTCGATCATGGACTTTTGCACTATAAATTTATTTAAGTTTTTCTGATTCTTTCCTTCAATTTGCTCCGTTCTATCTCTTTCCCCGTGTTCTGATCCCTTCTTTATGATCCGTCTTGGAATTTTTAATTTGTGAGGCCTACAACTCCAGTAACGTCCTCCAGATGACATCATTGAAATGTTTACCTTCATTACTTATTGAGAACGCATCAGGCTGGAATGACTAGGGAGCATTTACACACCAATTTCGAAGGATAATACCGACGCAATATTTCCAGCGTGAGATTCGTCTCAAGGAATTTTGACGGCGGGGTTCGCTGCTCTTGTGAATGGTGCGTAACAAGCGTAAGCCTCTTACGACTCTCTTGGCCTTCATTTTGTACCACTTTATCAAGTTATGTCTTCTTGTGTTCTTTACTTCACGACAAACTTATATATATATATATATATATATATATATATATATATATATATACAGTATATATATGTATATATATGTATATATATATATATATATATATATATATATATATATATATATATATATATATATATATATATATATATATATATATATATATATATGTATATATGTGTATATATGTATATATATATATATATATATATATATATATATATATATATATATATATATATATATATATATATATATATATATATATATATATATATATATATATATATATATATATATATATATATATATATATATATCACACATTACCACAGGTGAAAAATAAGAAACGGGGTTTAGGTCCTGACCGGTTTCGACTTTATTTCCAAGCCATTGACGAAGGACTGATACAGAGTGTGAGAAGTCACAAATATATTTAAAACTCATTTGGCTAAAAATCACAATAGACTCTCAGGGGACATTGCTGATAAACAGACCATACCCCACCTCAGATCCACACCTGACAGGTGTCATGGAGGCGGAGTTTGGAAACTCATTAACATTACTACCCTCGTACTGTGTTTACAAATATGATAATCCTATTTTCATATATCTCTACTGCCTACCTTAAGGGAACAGTGGTATATTTGTACATGTTAGGGAGAACAATCATGCTATCAACTGGGAAGGGGCAAAAAGGATTGTATATTCTAATAATGCACTGGAAAGGAACATCATTGAATCTAGCTTCATAAAAGAAAGTTACAACCATAATATGAATATCAGTCAAGGGATGTATAAACTTGATCCTTTAATATCAAAAGAAATTTGTAAATTGTTTAAACTTTAAGGTAGGCAGTAGAGATATATGAAAATAGGATTATCATATTTGTAAACACAGTACGAGGGTAGTAATGTTAATGAGTTTCCAAACTCCGCCTCCATGACACCTGTCAGGTGTGGATCTGAGGTGGGGTATGGTCTGTTTATCAGCAATGTCCCCTGAGAGTCTATTGTGATTTTTAGCCAAATGAGTTTTAAAGGCCACTCCTACCTCGACACCCGACACCGGCCTGAGTGGGGATATGGAGCCTCTAACGGTTGTGTATGTTCGTCAGTACTGTTCTTGTAGTATATATATTTGTGACTTCTCACACTCTGTATCAGTCCTTCGTCAATGGCTTGGAAATATAGTCGAAACCGGTCAGGACCTACACCCCGTTTCTTATTTTTCACCTGTGGTAATGTGTGATAAATGAATCACGTACAAAAGTGATAATAATCATATATATATATATATATATATATATATATATATATATATATATATATATATATATATATATATATATATATATATATATATATAAGAAAGATTTACTGTAACGGAATAGTTTTTACATTGGAATACTTTTACGTATCGGAAAAAGATATATCTGGAAACGGAAACAATTATAAAAGGATTTATATACTGAAATAGCTTGGAAAGGTTTATGAGAGATTCTCCAAACAAAAGATTAGTTGAATAATATTTTTTTTCTGGTACCAGAGGTAACGAAGGTATCGTAATATTACTTTTATAACAGTTACTGAAAACTGGTTTCATAATAATAATAATAATAATAATAATAATAATAATAATAATAATAATAATAATAATAATAATAATAGTTTTTAAAAAGTCAGGACAAAAATCGGCCTCCTTATTTTCTTTCAATTTATGTTACAGACTCTTCTTGTGCTGTTATCCATTGCGTTTAGTTATTAACATTGAACAATTTGAGATAAATATGACTGAAAACAACTGTTTTATTCCTTTTAATGAAGCTCCACATCTCTTTTAAGCATGTTTTAAATTTGATCGAAATATAAGATGCATAAATTGACCACATCTTATGGCCTAAATTTGACTGAATATAATGTCTGAGATCTAAATGATATTCCGTTGGCCTTCGCTTTTTTCTTTTGCTGAGAGAGAGAGAGAGAGAGAGAGAGAGAGAGAGAGAGAGAGAGAGAGAGAGAGAGAGAGAGAGAGAGATTTGACGCTGGACCTTCGGTCCTTGATGCAATCAACTCAGCGGAGTATAAATAACTGAGAAATAATACAAAGCAAATCAAACGCGCTCAGAAGGGAGCCTTTAAATCCAGCAGCAAGAGTTTGCATGAAACCGGTCAAGCGAGATTTCAAATAACAAGAACATCGACTCAATCACCTCCCGGACGCTTCGGGCAACAAGTGGAAATGCAGACAGCGTCTTGGAAAGCTTTCTATGTGGAGGCCTAAAAGTCTCTGATATTTTGTTTCATTTTTCTTAAAGTCGTGTGTCAGGATGGGTTATTCAAGTTCTTTGGTTAAGAGTTCCCATTACGATAATGTCGCTCTTCCATTCGTTGTCACCTGTATACAGTTTTGGTAAATACGGCTAGAATTACCAGCAGTCAAAATTATGAATATCCTTGGAATACACAAGAGCTTCAAGTTCTATGCCAACTTCAAAAATACTGTACAATGTTGAGATTTCAACATTTTAGATAAAATATTCAAGTGACAAAAACTTATGGTAAAAAAAGAATCAAGTTAAAGTGAAAGCATTTGGGAAATATATGATTAACTTTTTTCGATTCTCGCTCTCTCTCTCTATACTTATTTAAATTTCTATATTATTTATTAAAAAGTATTTATATTTTAACGCTATTTAATCTTTTCACTTACGCTTACGCATTCTTC
>JANJGK010002985.1:0-103042 GCA_039081455.1 Macrobrachium rosenbergii | reverse complement strand
GCCTCTAAGCTGCCAGCTTATGAGGATTGTAACCCTTGGCGTCTCGCTTTTAATGCCCCCTTCGCTAATGGTAAATTAACCATCGAAGGTTGTGGCACCCGCCCTGTGGAAGATTACGAGTTCTTCCCGGCAGATCTTGTTTTTCCCTTCCCGGGGTATGCTTGGCTTTCCGAGGAAGCCCTGGTAAGGGAAGATAAGGTTCCCAAAGAAACAGTGATCTTTCCTAAGGACCAAGCGCAGTCGGCATGGGTTAGGATCCTATCTGACTGGGAGTGTTTGAACACTAGATTGACCCCTCATAAAGGTCAATTTACGATGTTCACCGTAAATGAGGATGTCCCAACTCCCTGCACCTCTAAAGTGGCGGAGTTAACCCTTCAGGCCGAAACAGAGGAGAAGCCTATGCCACAGCTTCGTGAGACAGAGCCTACCTCTCTTCTCTTCCCAGCAGACTTGGAATGCTGGACTGGAGCTCCGGAAACCTTTACAGTGGGTAAGCTAGATTCGGAGTGCGCTTCGAATCTTTTCAGTGAGCAATTACCCAGGCTTCCGAAGTCCCTGATCAAAGCTGAGTATGAGGCTAGGTGCCGTCTCAGCAGGTCTATCAATTCCGTCACCTCGGCGGAGTTGACGTCTGCTGTATATAAGGATGAACCTCTGTTCAGGATCCTGACCAAATCACTTCTGACCTCTTTCCAGAGTGATTTGTTTGACTTCATAGTGGCAAGGAGGAACTGCCGAAAATTTGTTCTGGCTGACGCTACCATCCGTCACGAGCCGAACAAGCTCATAAAATCCTCTTTCTGGGGGACCAACCTATTTCCCGAGGACATGGTCAACTCGGTGATCAGTGAGGCCTCAAGGGCCAATCAAAATCTCCGGATCCGTTGGGGACTCTCCTTTAAGAGGAAGTCGTCAGAGTTTTCGGGGCCCCAACCCAAAGGCAGGAAGAGGTCTAGGAGGTTCCATCCTTACAAGGCACCCCAGACCCAGACAATTGTACAGGCAGTTCCAGTTGGCCAAATTGCCTGGCCTTCCACCTCCAAAGGACATCCACACTATGTTTTACTGAACCAACCGGCTCACCATCCCGCTGGTTCAACAACCTATGTCTCTCCGGCCTTTAACCCTACCCATGAGTCTCAGACTTTTCAGAGCTACCGCCAGTTCAGGGGCAATAGAGGTAGGGGAACCTTCAGATCTAGACCTGGTCCCAGGCTCCAATCTCGAGGTAGAGGCTCAAGAGGAGCCAGAGACAGTAAGCCCTCCACTAAATGAGCCTCCCCAGGTAGGTGGGAGATTGCGCCTTTTCAGGGACCATTGGACATTCAGTCCATGGGCCCACAGTATTATTTCAAAGGGCCTAGGGTGGAGTTGGGTAGGGGACCCCCTCCATGTGTCAGGTTCTATCAGACTCCAACACCGGATCTGTTAGACTATGCAGAAGACCTTCTTTTAAAGAAGGCAATAAAGAAAGTCAGACATATAAAATTTCAAGGACGCTTGTTCAGTGTGCCAAAGAAAGACTCAGACAAGAGAAGAGTGATTTTAGACCTATCAACTCTAAACTCCTACATTCAATGCGACAGGTTCCGTATGTTGACCGTCTCTCAGGTGCAGACCTTACTTCCCTGTGGGGCCGTCACCACCTCTATAGATCTTACAGACGCCTATTATCATATTCCAATAGCAAGAAACTTCTCCCCTTATCTGGGGTTCAAACTGGGAAGACAGGCTTACTCGTTCAGAGTAATGCCTTTCGGACTAAACAAAGCGCCCAGGATCTTCACCAAATTGGGAGAAGCCGTGGTACAGGAACTGAGATCTCAAGGTATCAAGGTCGTGGCTTATCTGGACGATTGGCTAATCTGGGCTTCCAGCGACTCCGAATGTCGGAAGTCGACCAAGTTAGTGATTCAGTTCCTAGAGTATCTGGGCTTTCATATAAACACAAAGAAATCTCGTCTAACCCCGGCGGCCAAATTTCAGTGGCTGGGCATTCAGTGGGACTTAAGCACCCACAAACTTTCAATTCCCCCAGCAAAATGCAAAGAGATAGCCAAAGCAACAAGACAGTTTCTCAAGTGCAAACGAGCCTCTCGTCGCACTCAAGAAAGAATCCTGGGTTCCCTTCAGTTTGCGTCAGTAACAGACCTTCTCCTCAAAGCAAAATTGAAGGACATAAATCGAGTGTGGTGGAGCCGAGCCAATGGCAAATTCAGAGACAAAGTCTCCCTCATACCTCCAATCTTAAAGAAAAGACTTCGCCCCTGGACAACGGCCAAAAGTCTTTCCAAATCGATTCCATTACAGTTTCCCCCTCCAGCCCTGATCATCCACACGGACGCATCTCTGACCGGTTGGGGGTGTTACTCACAATACAAAAAGGTTCAAGGACTCTGGTCGAGCCACTTTCGTCACTTCCACATAAACATTCTGGAAGCAATGGCAGTTTTCATGACTCTGAAACGCTTACGTCCATCCAGGAACATACATGTCAGATTAGTTCTGGACAGTGCAGTGATAGTTCATTGTCTGAACAGGGGAGGTTCCAAGACAAGTCACATAAATCATGTAATGATAGCAATCTTTTCATTAGCAATGAAAAACCATTGGCACTTGTCAGCCACACATCTGTCAGGAGTGAGGAACGTGATTGCAGATTCTCTGTCAAGAATGACTCTTCTGGAATTGGAATGGTCTCTGGACAAGAAATCCTTCAATTGGATTTGCCAACAGATTCCCGGGCTTCAGGTGGACCTGTTTGCCACGGAATCAAATCACAAACTCCCATGTTATATAGCTCCGAACCTGGACCCTCGGGCTTACGCTACAGATGCAATGTCAATAGACTGGAACAGATGGCAGAAAGTCTATCTGTTTCCTCCAGTAAATCTTCTGTGGAAAGTTTTACACAAACTCAGGTCATTCAAAGGTCAAATAGCCTTAGTAGCCCCCAACTGGCCGAAGAGCAATTGGTTTCCCCTCCTGTTAGAGCTGAAACTCAGAGCCTTGCAAATTCCTCATCCAGTGTTAACCCAAGTAGTACAAACTCAGACTGTGTCAGCTTCCTCAGGAATGCTGAATGCCCTAACTTGATGGATTTCATGAAGTTTACGGCTCAGAAAAATGCTAATGTTGATCCTCAAAACACAATGTTTTTGGAATCAGATAAGAGAGAGTCTACTCTTCGTCAGTATGATTCAGCAGTTAAAAAACTTGCTAACTTTCTGAAAGAGTCAGACGTTCATACTATGACTACAAATCTTACGATCTCATTTTTTAAAGCCCTTTTTGACAAAGGTCTGGCAGGTAGTACCATTACTACAACTAAATCTGCCTTAAAGAAAGTATTCTTATGGGGATTTAATATTGATCTAACGGACTCATATTTTTCATCTATTCCTAAAGCTTGTGCCCGTCTTAGACCAACAACCCGTCCTGAAACGGTTTCTTGGTTTTTAAATGACGTTTTAAAATTAGCCTCAGACACAAATAATGAATCTTGCCCTTATTCGACTCTTCTTAGAAAAACTTTGTTTTTAATTAGCCTGGCTTCAGGAGCTAGAATCTCTGAACTTTCAGCCCTTTCTAGAGAGTCGAATCATGTGGATTTCCTCCCATCAGGAGAGGTGCTACTCTCTCCAGATCAAATGTTTTTAGCTAAGAATGAAGACCCTCTAATTAGGTGGTCTCCCTGGAAGATAATACCCCTTCCGGAAGATCCCTCTCTATGTCCGGTGGTTACATTAAAAGCCTACCTGGAAAGGACCGCTCAGAGGTCTTCAGGTCCACTTTTTGTTAGAGAAAATGGTGGAACCATCTCCTTGAATGGCATTAGACAACAAATACTTTATTTTATTAAACAAGCCAATCCGGATTCAATCCCCCAAGTCCATGATATCCGGGCTGTAGCCACCTCAGTTAATTATTTCCAACATATGAATTTTGAGGAAATTAAGAAATACACTGGCTGGAAATCCCCTAGAGTCTTTAAACGTCACTACCTTAAATCCTTGGAGGCTCTGAAGTTTTCTGCTGTCGCTGCAGGGAACATTGTTTCCCCAGAGTCAGCCTAATATTATATTATTTTATTATTTGTAATTTGTTATTTGTAATATGTAATTGTAATTGTATTGTATTTTACTTGCCCTACCAATTGGTACCTCTCACCTACCTGCCTCGCTTGTACTCCCGTCCTTCCTATCTTGTTGTCTGGGTTTGGGTTGCTTCACAATCCTTTCCTGGCTTTGTTTTATCACCTTTGTTGTTAAGTTTTCACCAAATCTCGTTATTCTAGGTGATGGTTACTAGTTTACTTATTAACCTTAATATTGTAACTACATTATTTTTGCATTAATTAAGACAGTTATAGCCCTTTTGTACATATTTATAGTTATATTCGCTATTTTGGATTAGTAAAAAGCATATTCAAAATAAATTTTTATTTTCTCCTTAATACAATTAATCCTTTTAAATTTACAAGCTTCTTTGGTCATTCTCTGCTACTATTTCACTCAGCGACACAGGGCAAGCCTAGAAAAGGGATTTTGACGAAGGAAAAATCTATTTCTGGGTGAAGGCCTGTGTCGCTCAGTGAACCCTTCCTTCTCTATATTTCCCACCCTGAACTAGCCAAAAAGCTTGTGTGCTATTTCGGGATGGTGCATTGTGGGTAGAATTAGTAGTAGCGGTGGTGGGACCGTTGTATCGGCACCTCTTAGGCAGAGGGGTTTTGGAGAGGAGGAGTCTATTGGGTTAAGTGTCTGTGGTAGTGGCCCCCACTCGCTCCTAGATGACATACCGACATCCTATAAGGATGTATCGAACCAGAGGTAGTAACTCTGGCATCCTATTGGCTTTTTTCTGTGGTATATCTAGCAATACTTATACCTAGAAATGTGTGCTGTATAGGGACGTTTCACTGAGCGACACAGGCCTTCACCCAGAAATAGATTTTTCCTTCGTCAAAATCCCTTTATTGTTATTCAACCAACCAAATTCGTACTTAATATTCTTGTTATTCAACCAGCCAAATTTGTACTGAATATTATTGTTATTCAACCAACAAAATTTGTGCTGGATATTATTGTTATTTAACCAACCAAATTTGTACTGAATACTATTGTTATTCAACCAACCAGATTTGTACTGAATATTATCGTCATTCAACCAACCAAATTTGTACTGAATATTATTGTTATTCAGTACAGATTTGGTTGGTTGAATCTCTACCAGTGGTCACAGAAGCTATGGTGCCTTAAAATTCTTATTTGATATTGACTCATTCTAGATTTGATTTCACAGACACGATACTTTTCATTCTTGTGCAAATTATTCTGCAGTTATTTTATCGTACTTTCTCAATCAATGTAGGTGACGGGATATTCAAATAACTACCGTATTTTATTTATCCTTTGTATTTTAATAATTTATTTCTATATTTGTTAATTTATCAATTTGTCTTTTGTATTTTCTAATAACTGATCTTATTACCTTCTGTAAGTTCTTCCAAATGAACACTTTAATATTTTTGGAAGCTTCTTGAATTTCAAGTCATTGGCCCCTGCGGGCTTATTCCATATGAATAGGGTTCGTCTTCTGAATAATAATAATAATAATAATAATAATAATAATAATAATATAATAATAATAATAATTAATAATAATATTAAAAATGATGAGTAGTATTGGGTCAAAGATTTCCTGGGGATGACGTCAGTTGCAGTCGATAGGGAATACTTTAGTGTGGTTCTTTACAAAGGGTGGAATATTACGTGTGGATAACATATTATTATTATTATTATTATTATTATTATTATTATTATTATTATTATTATGACTGTATTTCATTCCTTTTACTGTACCTCCGTTCAGTTTCGTAGTGCAACTGTGAGGCTTTCCCCCCGTTACGCCTTTCAAACCTTCTTACTGTCAGTTTCCGATTCAGCGCTGAATGACCCCATAGGTCCCAGTGCTATGCCTTTGGCCTAAATTGTATATTCTTTCCTATTTCTGTTTATTACTGGAGTTTAGTCATGTCGATGAAGTTTTTTTTTTGCAAGCAGTTCAAACCATATATTTTTTTAAATGAACCTTACCTCTCAGTCATATAACTTTTACTTCTGCGCCAATGGTAGTAAAAGCTATATGATGGAGAGGTTGAATATTTTAAAAAATAAATACAAAGTATTTATATATTTTTTTGTCTTTTTCAGGACTGGCGTGAAAGGAAAGAAAAGTGAAAATTGAATCCAGAATGATCCACAACTTTTACAGATGTATTCCAGAGTTCTGGAAGCTCCACTTATGACTCTTTGGAGATCAGAGACTTGACTTCGTACAGTAGTAATCTTGTACGTCATGTTTGTTCGGAGGTAAGGACCTCCCTGAACCTTGTGCAATTTTTCATTGTTCTTCAACAGGTTTTCCTCCTGTTACACCTTTCAAACCTCTTCAGTCTCTCAATTTCCCCTCATAGATCCCAGTGCTTGGCCTTTGGCCCAGATTTTATACAGTATTACATTCCAACAAGGAATCCTCTCCAGTCTTGCCAAATAAAATACCAAAGGAACTGTAGGAATGCAGGATTCCTTGTGGTGTCCATCTTTACTCTTTCTATTTGCTAAATGGCCTTCCTCTATTGGCGTACCTGCCAGGATATTAAGGTCTTGAAATGTCTTGTGTTTCTTAAGGTGACTGGTTGCAATGTTGACACATCCAGAACACCACCGTCAAAGAGGACAACGTGTTTTCATGTTAGTTCCTTGGGTATGAATATGTGACAGTACAGTACAGGCAGTCCCCGGTGTACGATGGGGGTTCCTTTCCTTTGCCGAAAATCGTCAAAAATCCTAAGAAAACCTGACTTTTAATGCTTTGGGTGTATTGAAAACGATGTAAACTGCATTTTCATTGAGTTTTCCATCAAAAAAACCTCCAAATTTTGATTATTCTGCCTTTTGTAGCCATATTTCTTCCTTCAGATTGGCGTTGTAACCCCGGAACATGCGTCGTAAACCGGGAAATAATTTCTGATGAATATATTTGAAAAGCGTCGTAACCTGGGAACGTTGTAAGCCGGACCCGTCGTAACCCAGGGACTGCCTGTACTTTATAGTACAATACACTGTACTGTAAAATGATGAAAGCCTAACCTTATAACCTTTTAGGTGTCTTCTACAAGACTTACATATCTTCATTCCATGTTGTTACTGTATAGTAGTACTGTAATCCAACTGTTCTAGTATGTACAGACCGT
This sequence comes from Macrobrachium rosenbergii, assembly GCA_039081455.1. Lineage (NCBI taxonomy): Eukaryota > Metazoa > Arthropoda > Malacostraca > Decapoda > Palaemonidae > Macrobrachium > Macrobrachium rosenbergii. The sequence goes on along the minus strand of JANJGK010002985.1, from coordinate 95,781 downwards.
TACTTACTGTTACTGATGAATGTGAATTAGGAACATACCAGTATGTAATGAAAATATTAACATTAGAACTGCACAGTATACAGTTCATAATATACAGTAAACCCCCGTATTCGTGTTCTCACAATTCATGGACTCACTCATTCGTGGGTTTCTCTGTGGAATGTATCTGTAACACCATTTGGAAACAGACAAAATATTCCGTGTAGGAATATCATGTAACATGCCGACTGGTCTGTCTTCAGAAGGCGATGGAGGGGTTTGGCCCTTACTCCACTCCCTGACACTCACTCTACCCTTAGGTCCCACACCCCTCTCTTTGAACAGCGAGTCTCTCTCTCTCTCTCTCTCTCTCTCTCTCTCTTGCATTCCACATAAAAGAAATGAAATGGTTCGTATAAGGAAAACGCAATCTTTCCTACAAAAATAGATTTATTATTTAAAGCAACCCAACAAGTAATGAATAAACAAAGCAAAGATTAAAATGTATCATAAATGAAATTGTCAAGCAAAAAAAAATCCAACCCTAACTCAAAAGTCTAATCATGGCTAATGGCCTGTAAAGTCAAAATATTCTCACATACTCCAACTTAAGTATTATTAAGTCAAGTCTCAAAAAGTCAATCCACACAGAGATATTATACTTTGCAAGGTATGCATTGTATGTCTCTATAATCACACCATCATGACTACATCATATCATTGCCCACAAAGTCATCACCACAACCACCACAACCATGACACCTGTCGAAAAATTAAATACAAATAAGAACAATTTCCCCAAAAAATATGCAAGTATAAACAATAAAAAATGCATGGTTAAACAGAACACAATAAAATAAAATATTGAAATGGCAAAAAAAGGTATATTGAACTTTGCACACAAGTTCAAAAATGTCTTGAAATATGGTGAAAAACCATAAGTCCACAATTCACATAGAAAAAATCAAGAGTCTGGACAATACCTTATTCTGCCGGTTCTAAGCGAATGCACACACAACAGCAACGTCTTGACGATACTGCTTCAGCTACGGTAATGAAAGACCGGACTAATTTTTGGGCAGAATTAGACACAAAATCGAGATTCTGTAACATACGAACTCATGTACCCACATAGCAACCCAGTCATATGATGGAGCCAATATTGTGTGCTCATCAGGTTAATTGCAGATGTAACGAAGTATTTGCTGAATGAACGATTTCGCAACTGACGGCTTCGCGACAGTACCATCTCACAACCAAAATTCCTTCATCACATCTCTGTTCCTGACAATGTTAAAGCGGCCATATTTTCTGAAATATATCTACCCATTATTCGCGGAAAATTCACCCATTCCCGGTATTTTTCACTGAGAAATATTCACTAATTACTGTATTTTCATAGAATTTTCATGAATAAATGAACTGTTTGTGATAAAACTATTGAAATACTCAGGTCTAAGCATTTTTACAGGGTTTTTCTGGTGTTTAAACTATTAAAATGGGCAATTCTGAGTGTTTTTAGAGGGGTTTTAAGTATTCAGAGATTTTAGCTATTCGTAGATACGGGGCGTTCACTGTATACAGTATTAATTAAAGTACAGTACTGTGGAGTACAGTACATACTGTACTGTACTTCTGTGCAGTAAAAATACATTTTGTTATATTTAGTATTACCATGTAGTGTGCGCACAGTATACAAAGTGAATACTACTTCCTTGTTGCTTTGAAATTGTTGTGCTTCATAACCCCTGTACAGTACAGTACGTAGTGTACTTACAGTAAAATGTTGGTGTGGCCATTTTTGTGTACAGTGTATTGTACAATATACTGTACTATCGCACAGTCCTGTATGCAACTAGAAAGGAAAGTATTTTGTAAAACAATATAAAATGTATAAACATGAAAAAAGTGAAGGATTCCTTACCTGATTTTAGTGATTTTGAAAGATACTGTACTGGTTGTGGGAGATGGAGATGTGTAGTACGCAGTACAGTACAGTACTGTACTTAACACTTATACAGTACAGTACACTGTATACTGTAGTTGCCGGTGAATTCTGGACATCAGGTACACAGTCTGTAATGAAAATATTAAAATTAGTAATGTGCAGTACAGTAATGTACACAGTATATGTACAGTAATAAAGTATAGTACATACTGTACTGTAGTAAAAAGATAATTATGTTAAATACTGTACCATGTATATGTACAGCAGTATGTACAGTATACCAAATAAAATAAAAAAAGGAATCTTGCTGGGAGTCTAGAATAAGATAAAAATGATGCAGTACAGTACTGTAAGTCTTGTGTAACAGTTAAAAAATGTGTACAGTACTGTAGTACTGTACACCTAAAAATATAGTACAGTCTGTACAGTAAACAAAAATGAAGAATTCATTCCCTGGTGGACATTGAGAGGGTACAAAGTCTTATCTTCTGAATCTGGAATAATGGTACAATCTGTACAGTACAGTACAGTACTACCGTAGTACGTTGTTTTGTCTAAAATTTATAACAATATATAAAACCATTTAAACAAAAGGGGGTTCAGCTGACGCGAGTGGGAACCTTCAAAGGTTTCTTGAAAGGAATCTGGTTCTTCTGCAAACATGAGGCTCATTTCTGGAATGACAATAAAAAAATGAGGTTATGAACAGTACTACATAAATATATAGTAACATAAAGTACACTTTTAAACATCTAACTTACCTGGTAGTTATATATATAGCTTAAGTCCCTGACATCACGGCAGAATTTCAAAACTCGCGGCAATCGCTGATGGGTAGTCAGGTGTACCACCTGTGCGCCCTCTACCCAGGTACCTGTAACCATTCCAACTATTCCTCAGATCTTCCCTGCCGCTGTACCGGTTGCATCGTTAGGAATTTCGCTCGTTTGGCCCATGTTTTTCGCAGAGGTTTTTGGATTTGCTTTGGATTTTCTTGACTCTTTTAGATATTGTTGGTTTTGACCCTTGCTTGTTTTGATCTCTCTTTACGATTTTCCTTTTTCCAAGATGTCTGACTCTGCTTCGAGTGTGAGAATGTGTGTGAGGGGATGTAAAACCCGGCTTGCTAAAGCCGCGTTAGATCCCCACTCAATTTGTGTGAATTGCAGAGGTAAGAATTGTGAGCTGAAGGACAGATGTGATGAATGTTTGGGTTTATCAGAGAAAGAGTGGATGGTTTACTATCGCTACGTTTCGAAGCTTGAAAGGGATAGGATCAGAAGAGCCGGGAGTAGTAGATCTCGCTCTTCAAGAGATAGTCAGGGAGTTGACAATTCTCCTCTTATTAACAATCCTATTATTCCTTCCCCAGTAGTGGTAGTTCCAGACCCCCCCACTGATACTGATAATGAGCCAACTTTGAAGGATATGATGACGGCCATTCAAACCCTTGGACAAAGGGTAGAATCCCTCGCAAGAGACAGAGAGGATTTATGGTCGAATGTGAGAGATCTTAAACACTCATGTGTTAGTGAGAAAAATAAAAGTGCAAGTGTTGTGGAGGGTGCGATTGCTCGGTCCTGTCGTGCTCCTAGTCCTAGACCTCTTCCAAGCTCACCAACCCCTGTGAGAAGGAATGTCGACAGACGAAGGGAGGCGAGAGGCTTTAGCTACCGAACAGTCGTCCCCTCGAGCGTACCTGTTGACGCTTCCCAGGACGCTCGCCCTCGCCATAGGAAAGGCGAGGTTAAAGTGTTTTCGTTCTCGTCAGAAGACACAGTTCCCAGACGGGGCTGGCGTCATACGTCCGAGTCAAGACCCCTCAAGAGGAAACTTTCTTCTGTGGAGCGGCGTCGGGAAGTGACGCTTCCTTCTCCAGGATGTAGTCATTGGAGCAGTCCAGAGCGTTCCCCTCTTAGCTCTGACGATTGCTCTCCGGTGAAAAGCAGACGTATATTGTCGCACGGGCGGCCGTCTGCTTCCGCTGAAGACGAAATGAGATCGGAAGCGTCCCTGGAACGTCACTTCCAACGTCTCAACGTAGAGAAAGAATTAGTAGCTGATATTGCGGCTCTCCCTGTCGATCCTCAACAGCAGGTAGCTCCGCAAATCAGTCTAATTCAAGACATGCAACAGAAACTCTCTTCCCTGATTCAAGTCTTGCAGCCTGCAGAAAAGACAGATGCAGATTTTCGTCCACCGATTGCTGTACGTCACCCTGAGGAAGCTTTTGACCGATGTTGCACAGGCGGCCAGTTCTCAAGTGACTTCAGGGTTCGGCGGGACAGAGAACGTAGGAAGAATGTTTGTCCAGCTCAAGAGGTTCCGATCGTTGTACGTCAGCCTGAGGAAGCTTTTGACCGATGTCGCACAGGCGGCCAGTTCTCAAGTGACCTCAAGGTTTGGCGGGACAGTGAACGTCAGAGGTCTGGACACCAGGACGCCCGAGTTGCTGGACGCCAGGACGTAGTTCATCGAGACTTTGGACGCCAAGACGCCAGGCATCAAGAAGTTGGACACCAGGACGTCAAGCATCATGAGGCTGGACACCAAGACACCGAGCGTCAGGATGATATTTTGAAAGATGTCACTACTTCGGTCTTCGGACAATCGGAAGAAGAGAATGATGATATCCTGCAGTCTTCTGTGGATCCTATTGAAGAGATTTCCGACGAAGATAATATTAAAGGCCATCAACTTTCATCGGACCTGAAAAGACTTATGAAGCTATTTTCAGAAGTTTTTCCAGAGAACTTTATCCCGACTGCTCCTCGTTCCCCGCCTTCAGAATTTACTCTTGGGAAGGCGTCTAAGAGGGCAGCATTTACGAAGATGGTTTTGTCCCGCTCGTCCAAGAGAGCGCTTAAAATTATGAATGAGTGGATGCTTTCGAAGAAGGAACAAGGAAAGACAGCCTTTGCTTTTCCTCCAGCCAAACTAGCTTCAAGGTCTAGCGTTTGGTATCAAACTGGAGAATCGTTCGGCCTTGGAATACATGCCTCTTCCCAGGGAGACTTCTCGAATCTTGTTGACTCTTCTCGTCGAGTGGCCATGGGGAAAACGAAGTTTTGTTGGTCAACATCAGAGTTGGACCACCTCCTCAAAGGAATTTTTAAGGCCTTTGAGGTCTTTAATTTTCTGGGAGCTTTAGGAAGGAAGATGGAATTATTCAACATGACTGACACTGAAGAACTCGTATATCTGATGTCGTGTATGGATAAAGGGCTCAGAGATGGTGCCAACGAATTAGCTGCGCTTTTCTCAGCGGGAATCCTGAAGAAAAGGGCCCATCTTTGCTCTTTCCTGGCTAATGGGGTCACGTCCAGTCAAAAATCAGAACTGATTTATGCCCCTTTTTCCTCTCACCTCTTCCCTCAAGATTTAGTAAAAGAGGTCTCTTCATCCTTGGCCCAGAAAACCACGCAAGATCTGATATCGAAAACAGCAAGAAAAGTCCTACCAACAACTTTCATCGCTAAAAAGAGTAAGGCTGAGGCTCCTGTGTTTCAGGTGTCTCAGCCCTTTCGTGGTCGGCCCTCCGGTAGAGGTTCCTCTAGGGCGGGTAGAAGAACGACAACGAGAAGAGGCTCTAGACAGGGAAGAAGCAGGACCTGACTATCTTCTCCTGCAGGCAGCGGTAGGTGCCAGGCTGTCCAACTTCTGGCAGGTGTGGGAGAAAAGAGGAGCGGACCTTTGGTCCATTCAACTGCTCAAGGATGGGTACAAAATCCCTTTCCTAAGAAAGCCTCCTTTGGCAGACAAACCGATAGATCTGTCACCCAGATACAGAGACGAATCCAAGGCACAGGCGATTCAATAGCAAGTATCTATATTATTATTACAGAAGAACGCAATAGAGAGAGTACGAAATCTGGATTCACCAGGGTTTTACAACCGCCTTTTCCTGGTTCCCAAGAGCTGGGGGGGGGGTTGGAGATCAGTACTGGACGTGAGTGCCCTCAACGTCTTTGTACAAAAGATGAAGTTCACCATGGAGACAACGAAATCAGTGTTAGCAGCAGTCAGACAACACGACTGGATGGTTTCCTTGGATCTTCAGGATGCATATTTCCACATCCCTATCCACCCGGGCTCCAAGAAATACCTGAGATTCGTCTTCAAGGAAGAGGTGTTCCAGTTTCAGGCTCTTTGCTTCGGCCTAAGCGCTGCGCCCCAAATTTTCACGAGACTGATGTCAAATGTAGCGGGAATGCTACACACGAGAGGCATCAGGGCCTCTCTGTATCTGGACGACTGGCTCCTCAGAGCTCCTTCCTTCAATCGCTGTCTGGAGGATCTTCAAACGACAGTCTGTTTATCAGAGGAACTAGGACTTCTGGTAAACAGACAGAAGTCGCTACTAACCCCATCCCAAGAGATCCTGTACCTTGGGATGAGGATTCAGAGTCGGGATTTTCGGGCTTTTCCGTCACCATCAAGGATGGAACAAGCCTTGGTAAAACTACAGGACTTTCTAAGGAAACAGAGGTGCTCAGCGAGGGAATGGATGAGTCTGCTGGGGACCCTTTCCTCGCTAGAGCAGTTTGTTTCCTTAGGAAGACTAAACCTTCGCCCACTTCAATTCCACCTCAATCGGTATTGGAGCAGAGAAGAGGGGTTAGAGACAGAGTGTATCCCCATTTCGGAAACGATGAAACAATGCCTTCAGTGGTGGAACGACCCCGTCAAGCTTCAGGAAGGCCTTTCATTAAAACAGAGGAACCCAGACCTAGTGTTGTTCTCCGACACGTCAGACTCGGGGCGGGGAGCAACACTGGGAAAGATGGAGGTATCGGGATCCTGGACCAGAGGGCAAGAGAAGCTCCACATAAATCAAAAGGAGCTGACTGCAATCTTTTTAGCCCTCAAAGAGCTCGAGCACTCAGTTCAGGACAAAGTCATGCAGGTCAACTCCGACAACACGACGGTGTTGGCCTACATCAACAAGCAAGGCGGAACCCACTCCAGGTCATTGTACGAGACGTCGAGGAAACTCCTTCTCTGGGCGAAAGAGAAGAATGTGATTTTATTGACACGATTCATTCTAGGGGAAAGGAATGTGAGAGCAGACAGTCTGAGCAGGAAAGGTCAAGTCCTGGCAACGGAATGGACTCTTCATCAAGACATCTGCAAAGATTTGTGGCGGTTTTGGGGACGTCCATGCATAGACCTCTTCGCCACAGCACAAACGAAGAGGATGGAGACGTACTGTTCTCCCGTACCAGATCCCGAGGCAACGTACATAGATGCATTCCTCTTGGATTGGTCCAGTCTAGATGTTTACGCTTTTCCCCCGTTCAAGATTATAAACAAAGTTATTCAGAATCTCACCATGAAGACTCTGTTTTTGGTTAGGTTAGCAACAGCGAAAAGAGTCAGTGAAGTACATGCCTTCAATAAAACTGTCAGTTTTAGGAATGGCAAAGCTATCTGCTCTCTACAACTGGGGTTTTTAGCTAAGAATGAACGTCCTTCACAACACTGGCCCAAGGCGTTCGAGATTACGAATCTGGCAGATATCGCAGGTGAGGAGTTATAGAGAGTCCTGTGTCCGGTAAGAGCTCTGAGATCTGACCTGCAAAGGACGAAAGATTTACGAGGCAAGTCAGAGGGGCTTTGGTGTTCAGTTAAGAAGCCCTCTCTGCCAATGTCAAAAAATGCGTTATCCTTTTTCATAAGACAGTTGATAAGGGAAGCTCATTCAGAATGTAGTGAGGTGGACCTCAAGCTTCTAAAGGTTAAAACCCATGAGGTCAGGGTAGTTGCAACCTCTGTAGCCTTTAGACAGAATAGGTCCCTACAAAGTGTCATGGACTCTACCTTCTGGAGAAGCAAGTCAATGTTTGGCTCACACTACTTGAGGCAAGTACAGACGCTTTATGACGACTGCTTTACGCTGGGACCATTTATAGCAGCTAACTCAGTAGTGGGAGAAGGGACTACCCCTACATTCCCATAAAACAATACCCTTGATTCTTGCCTTGGAATGTTGAAATTTTATGGTTGTTTGTGAAGATTGGACGCAGTCTTCCACAATCATTGATTTTAGTCAGGTGGTCATTTTTGTTCCTTGGTAGCGCCCGGAACAAGGGTATTATAGGTTGTCTGTCACATAGAGGTTGGTACACCGGTTGGCAGCTCCTAGAGGTCTTCAGCCCCCTGAGTGGATAGCTGGACCTCTTAAGGAAAGCAGACATAATGAGGGGGAGTTCATTGAAGTCAGCTTCCTTAATCCAGGTAAGAACCTTAAGTTGGTTTATTAACCCTTAAGCAAATTTCCAACGATGTTGGCTGTCTCTGACCCTCCACCAAAGGTGTCAATCAGCTATATATATAACTACCGGGTAAGTCAGATGTTTAAAAATGATATTTTCATAAAATAAATTTTTGAACATACTTACCTGGTAGTTATATATAATTAAATTCCCTCCCTCCTCCCCTCTAGAGACTAGGGGCATGGAAGATCTGAGGAATAGTTGGAACAGTTCCAGGTACCTGGGTAGAGGGCGCACAGGTGGTACACCTGACTACCCATCGGCGAAAGCTGCGAGTTTTGAAATTCTGCCGCGCGTCAGGGACTTAAGCTATATATATAACTACCAGGTAAGTATGTTCAAAAATTTATTTTATTATGAAAATATCATTTTTGTCCTTTTTATTATCCTCAGAGTAGATAGAATTATATCAGAGTGATGTATAATGAAAATTTTCATGAGAGAGAGAGAGAAAGAGAGAGAGAGACCCTTGAAGCTATGTATATGTCTGTTAATAATACCATTTCATTTTGTCCCATTTATCGTTATCAGATTAAGTAAATCTATATCTGAAAGATAGACACTCACTGAAATCTTTGTGAATGAGAGAGAAACCTTTGAAATGTATTACCACGTAATTGTTCCATAACTATTATATATTGGAGAGGGAGAAAGACAAAAAATATTTTCCTATACATCAGGAAGAGTTTCAAAGTAGAGTAGCACTGCTTCCATCAATCTGTCATTCCTCTCTCTTTGAATGTGATGCCAACCTTTTAATATGTATTTAATTCTCTTTCACAACTTATCCATTTTGATTGATTTCTTTCCTTCCAAACCTTCTTCCTCGCCCATTAAGCTGCTCTCCTTTTCCAATATAAGCTACTCATCCTCGTCACTGCCTGTCGTGTACTAAAGACACTCTTTACCTCAATTGCCGCTGGTATACGTTGATCCAACATCATGTCTCCTTCCATCGGTTTTTCCTTTTCTGATGAAGCCCCCATTAATCAAAGGTTTTACGTTGGTCTATAACATTATCAGCCATTTACAGAAATTATTAAATGTCTTAGTAAGCCTTTCACTTTACTTAATTAGAATTAGGGCACACTTTCTTAGCTGAATTATTGTCATTACTGACAAAATAGATCAGCAGAGGCCCATGGGTACTGAGGATCAAGTGTTTGCCCACAGGGGTCCCATCCATAATTGGTGAATATTTATCAAACAGTCACTCTGCTGGCTATGCCTTCAAAGTGCAGCTAATTCACAAATAATGAAGCTAGAATTTAACCTAGTTTATGCTTATTGACTCTAGATCTTCAATTCTGGATGATTTAAGAACAAAAGTGACTGGTTTGAAGACAGTAATTATCAAAATGTGTAAAATAGGTGACCGGCCATGAAAATGTACAATTCATGGTTCATGTGTTTAGTGAGAAATATCTTACACACACACACACACACACAAATTATTTTTCTCTCAATCATGAAGCTTTTCAGAGTAAAGTCCTGCCTCCATCATTCCATTATTCCTTTGTCTTTAAGCTTAATATCAACCTTTTAATTCGTGTATAAGTTCCCCTTTTAAATCTGTTTTCCCTTCTGCTTCTATTAATTCTCAACCACCTTCATTTGTTAGTTTTAATATTCATATTCTTGTGACTATCCTTTCTCTATCATATATGCTTGCAGCAAGCAGTATTTTGTGTTAATGAGACGTCACATGACGTAAAAGTACAACTATTTATATCTCCCTGAAAAAACCCTGTCAGTTAGTGTGTTAACCTCTAGTGGTGCACTGTAGGCATTGCTAAAAGTCGTTTGCAGTGTCCCTTCGGCCCTAATTGCAGCCCCTTTTATTCTTTTTACTGTACCTCCTTTCATATTCTTTCTTCCATATTACTTTCCACCCTCAGCTAACAGTTGTTTCATAGTGCAACTGTGGGGTTTTCCTCCTGTTACACCTTTGTAACCGTTTACTCTCAGTTTTCCTTTCAGCGTTGAATGACCTTGTAGGTTCCAGTGCTTGGCCTTTGGCCTAAATCTATACAGTCCACAAATCCTCCTGCCCCTAGGTACTTAACCCTTTGGCCTTTTACTTGACCTCTGTACCTGCTTCTTTTCTTCCATCTTGCTGTCATTCCACTCTAACTTCCTCTAGACCCTGCCTTGAGCACTGAATGGCTGAGAATGTTTGTGATAACCTTTTTCAAAGTTTCTTTTTGTTTTCCTTCGATTTTTTTTTTTTTAATGGAATTATTTGGGGATATTACACAGAGATCATCTGGGCTGCCTTCAAATAGGAGGGCAAAAAATCCTGTAGGATGGCCCACAAAATCCTGAAAATAAGATGGGATAGGTGAACACAAATCTGATAGGAGTTCAGGCAGAAAGACCACAGAAAAGGGGAGAAAGGAGAGAGCTTTCACATCTAACCCAGTGGAAGAGAAAGCTGATGTTGAAATCTTAGAAGGAACTGCATTATTCTTCATTTATTCACTCCACCTCTTATCACAACTTCAGCCATTTCCTCCTCGAACAGAATGCCTACTTCATTCAGGGTCTGGTTCCACTTCCATCCCACCAGAATTCATTCATATTTCTCCATGTCACTATCAGTTTTTTTTTGTACCTGCATCTTTATAACCTTCTAGCAAACAGCAGAATTAATAGTCATAATTTTTCTAGTCTGGGTCTCCACAAATTCCTTAATGTATCCAACTTCTTATGTCTAAACATCAAATCATTTTGACCCAATTCAACTTTCATTGAGCTTATTATCCAAAAGATACAGTTGATTTGTGCAGTTCTTGGATTACCACAGACAAAGACAAAACTATTTCAAGTTGATAAACGGTATCAGAACACCTGTTGTGACAGACATCACACAGACAATTTTGATTGAACCCCTGCAAAATGTGGATCCAAATGCCCACTCTCATGACTGTGCCCAGGGCATAAAGTTAGGTCTGTAGTGGACAAGGCAGAGTAAAAGAAATTAACCTTTTATTCCTGAAAATAATTATATATACAGTGCTAAATCACTTCCTGCTGCTGCTTGCACAGCAGAATTGCTGTTATTCTGAAAAAAATTTGAGAAAGGAAAAGATAAGTCTATATAGCCAAGTAGGCCATTGTGAATCATTGTATTATATGAATATTTTCTTCAATATTCACTATGAATATGAAGCATTTGTCATAAATAGTTATTTTTTCAACTTGTTAGTAAATATTCAGTGTAGTGAATGACAGAATTCACTATACATATGTCTAGCAAAAAATGAAATTACTTATTCATAATCCATCCATCACTATCAAGTGTTTTGCAAAGTCACAGTCCTCTATGGGAAACAATATAGGTCTCCTATTAGAAGCTTCCTCAGATGCTGTGGGTCCACCATGCTCTTTTCAGCACCCTATCCACACAGCAGTTGCTTCCAAAAGTGGGTGTGAATGCAACACAGCCCCTCATTGCTGGAAGTATGGGTGCAGGTGGTGCCCTAAATACAGTATTCCTGTATTTTTGTAGCAACGTTACAGTACACACAGGAACAGACCGTACAGGGACGCAGAACTCAGTCCTATTCTGTGTGATTTTGGTTTTCCATTTAGGAGTTTAATTTTTATTCATTCAGACAGACACAGGCCTCAAGCTATTTAAAGTTAGAAACTGGTAGCTTGGAAAAGGCCCTCTATGTCACTGATAGCTCTAAAAACAGGCGCTGTAAAACTCCGACAGCTAGGAAAAAGGCACTATAAGACTCTGTTAGCTTGCAATAAAGGCACTGTATGACTCATATGAGGTCTTCAGTACCAGCATACCCTCCTTTCACCTTCCACAAAATTTTCCTGCCCCTTCTTGCAATAAAGGGCATCTGCCGTGCTCTTCCCAGGCATGCAACCAAACTGCCTTCTGTAAATGCCCTTAAACCAGGACAAATGTGCCTAGTCTAGTTTGCTCTAGCATGCATTTAGTACCTATCATAGACAGCATCCCATGGTTATCATAGCCCTCTACACAGAAGTGTGGAGAATCTGTTACTTTACGTCAGTAGGAAATTACCTGTGTCTTGCAAGTAACGTGGATGGCTTCCAGCAGGCTCAAAATGGCATGTATTAGATATTAAACATCTGAGATAAGCCAGGTGAGGTGCTAGACTTATTTATAGGCCAGGCTGGGGGATGGGAATTTCTCCTAACCTATCCTCACCTAGGGTAGGTTAGCATTGTTTGAGATGATCAAGCAAAGGTAGGTTTGACTTCCCATAATGGTTTGAAGGACTTCAATAGACCTAAAGAGCAGCTAATAAATTAAATATTCACAGAAATATGAAAGATTTGGAATCTAAAGATTATCCTTAGGCCTAGCATACAGACTCCCAAGGGGGATTTTAGCTTCACTGAAACCAAGATAACTAGACAAATATAGATCACTAGACCTATGTAGATGAATTTCTGCCATCAAAAAACGTATTTTAGGAATGAAACATATGCATATGAAGGACATTTGTTCTTAAAATAGGCAATTTGAGGTTTTAGAAGACATCTGGGTCTAGCCACTGATATTAATAATCAATAGACAGAAGACTTGAATGTCTCGATTTATGCTCTCTCTGTCTACAAAGTAATATGAATTTAATGACATCCCAGTATTGCAAAACTAACCTGTTCAAATGAATCTGATTATTGGAAGTGTAAAAATAAAGGTCTGTACGCAAAATGAAAGCTTAAAAATAACACTTAAAAAGAAGAGCATATTTCAGGCATAATTACAAGTGGGCCTTGTTCCCCATTACTGAAAAGTCCATTTGTTCCAGCCTTATTTCTGAACACATCTGATATAGAATAGTCACATACTCCAAGTCTGCTAAGATGAAAAAGAAAGTACATTTGATCCAAAGTCATCAAGTCATTCAGAGGCTTTTAATTCAATGTTAAACTGCCTCCTTGAACACCCTTGAGATTTGAAAGAAAGTAAAGTTAAAAAGGTGATTTTATCGTACGTAGTTGATGCCAAGACTGATAATAATTGTTCTTGTTATTTCACAGATCAGACTGGAAGAAGGAATCTGCTCTGGAGCCTTCAATATCTTCAGTTCCAGGTAAGTTGTTATTGTTATTATTATTATTATTATTATTATTATTATTATTATTATTATTATTATTATTATTATTATTATTATTATTATTATTCAGAAGGTGAACCCTATTCATATGGAACAAGCCCATCAAAGAGGCCACTGACTTGAAATTCCAGAAGCTTCCAAAGAATATTAAGGTTTTCATTAGGAAGACGTAAGATGAGGTAATGAGAAATACAGAATTAAGAGATCTCACTTATTAAAGAAGGAAAATAAATTAATAAATTGATGAGTAGATGAAAAGTCGCAACTTGTAGAAATTATAGAAGGAAGGCATTGCCAGGAAGTGAATCCGTGTTCTATAATTCCTTATCTGTGACCTTAACTATAATCACTCTCACCATCTATTGGCTCTAAACCAATGGAAAAATGAAAGGAAAAAGCTTTCTTTTACATCCTGAGATCATAATTTTGTTCTTGAGGCCCCCCCTTAATTAAGCATGGCTGAGATCTGACAGCAAGAAATAGATATGGGTTAGGTTATGTTAACTTTTTCACCAGGAAATAATTTACAGTGTTCAGTACACTTGTCTGAGCAAGAGCAGAGTTCACAATATAGGTTAAATTCACAACTGTTATTGTGTTGTAGTTTTTGAAGGTTATTTCACAACACTGTATAAGGTTCCTACCTTCCCTGTGTCTTCACAGACATGGTGTCTCTTCCCACCCCCCCCCCCCCCACTTCTGCATAACCTGGGCACAAGCGTAACTTTGTTGAAAGTGGTCTTAACTTTAGATTTCTAAGTTGCATCCCAGTCTGTCTTGAAGCCTTTATGTAGTTTCTTGTCCATTTCTTGCGGGTACAGTTGTGCTGTAGTGCTCATTGGTGCTTCTTTATTCTTCTCTTTTCCAATTTAATCTGCTCATTTTCATGTCTTTCCCTCTACAGTTACAGAGCAAAGGTCTCTAGTTGTTGAACAAATTGGCAAGTGGGTTTGTCCTGCACTTTTCTTCTTCATACTTCAAGTTCTCTCTTTTCTCTTTTCTCCCTCAACCTTTTCATCAGTTTCTTGACATCATTCCCCTTTCCACCTCACTCCTTCTTTTATTCCCAAGGTTTCCAAATCCGGGGGTCCTCAAATGTAGGGCCATGTTGTGCTTGGGACTGACTTGAGTCTATTTACACTTCCTTATCACAGTTACCATATACTCTGTATGGTATGCTCATGAATACTACATTCATTTGTTCTTATTTTCTTCAGTACTGGGCAAGGAAAAGGGCATTAGCTTGCCATGCCCAGTAGGTTTTCCACGTAACAAATAAAAAAGAATATTAGTACAGAATTAGTAGTAGATTGCTAAATAGCTGTATGTATTGTGGTTTGTAATTATGATATTACACTGTGCTTGAGCTTAAAGATAAGATGTAGCAATTAATACCCTTTTTTATAATTTGAATACTTTTTTGCTCAACAGTAATTGCCCCATTGCTTAATCAGTGACTAAAATAGAATGTTTTAGGATTTCAAAATTTATCAACTGGTACAAAATGTACATTATCCTTATCTGAGCTATATATGTGTTTTTGCTCTTTTTGTTAGAAATACCTCAGTAAAAGTTTTTTGTTTTCAAGATTTATAATTGACAGTGAAAATTCAATTCTCTGTCTTTTACTTTGCAGATGCACCACTGACTGGACCCCCAAAGAAGATGGTGGTGAGTGTTCAATTTACTCTATTGTTTTAAATTCTTTCTTTTGTAGACACCATCTTGTAGTTTTCATGTTTTCCTTTTTTTTACTTATAATTTTCCACTTAGGATAGGAATTAGCACCTATACTAGACAAACACTTTAGCATCCAGCTTTCTGGTAAGTAACAAAGTGTGTTAAGGAATAAAAACCCTTTATCATAACCTGTGCTTGAATATTTTGTATGTTTTTTGATAAGTAAAATGAGTGTTAAGTACAATTATTTATATCTCCCTCAAAAAACCCTGTCAGTTAGTGTGTGAACCTCTAGTGGTGCACTGTAGGCATTGCTAAAGGTTGTTTGCAATGTCACTAGTGCCGTCAGTGTACCTCGCACATTGCACTGTAGGCATTACTTAAGGTTCTTTGCAGCGTCCCTTAGGCCCGTAGCTGCAGCCCCTTTCATTCTTTTTACTGTACCTCCTTTCATATTCTTTCTTCCATCTTTCCACCCTCATCTAACAATTGTTTCATAGTGCAACTGTGAGGTTTCCCCCCGTTGCACCTTTGTAAACATTTACTCTCAGTTTTCCTTTCATTGCTGAACGACCTCCTAGGTTCCAGTGCTTGGCCTTTGGCCTAAATTCTACACATCCCACAATTCCTTCTGCCCCTAGGTAATTAGTCCTTTGGCCTTTTACTTGACCTCTGTATCCCCTTCTTTTCACCCATCGTACTGTCCAGCCATTCCACCTTCCTCTAGATACGGTCTTCAGCACTGAATGGCTTGAATCATCTGGGGGGTATTTCCCAAAATTCCTTTGATGTTCTTGTGGTGTCTGTTCATGGAGGTCACACAGAGATTACCTGGGCTGCCTTCTCTCACCAAATTAATTCTAGAAAAAGAGTAGATATGTCAATATGAGGGCTAAATCCTATAGGGAGGCCCAGGAAATCCTGGAAAAATGGGATAGATAAAGACAAATTTAATGGGAGTTCAGGCAGAAAGACCACAGAGCAGAGGAGAAAGGAGAGAGACTTTCACATCTGACCCAGTGACAGGGAAAGCTGATGTAAAGTTTAGGAAGGAATTTCATTATTCTTCATTGATTCACCCCACCTGTGTCACATCTTCAGCCATTTCCTCTTTGAACAGAATGCCTCTTCATTCAGAGTCTGGTTTCAGTTCCATCCCACCAGAATTCATTCATATTTCTCCATGTCACTATAAAGTTTTATGTGCCTGCATCTTTATAATCTTCCCCCAGCACACAGTAAAATTGGTGATCATATTTCTTCTAGCCAGCATCTCCACCAATTCTCTAATTTGTCCAACAAAATCTACGTCTAAAAATCAAATCCTATTGACCCAACTGACCTGTGATGATTGAGCTAACTATTCAAAAGACTCACCTGATTTGTGCAATTCTTGGATTACCACAGACAAAGACAGACAAATCTACTTCAAGTTGATAAATGGTATCAGAACACCTATTGTGACACTGATATTACACAGACAATTCTGATTTAACCCTTACAAATTCTGGATCCAAATGCCCACTCACCTGACCATATTTAGGGCATAAATTGAGGTCTGTAGTGGACAAGACACTGGTATATAATTATCTAGACAAGGAAGGGAATTGGTGAAGCCGCACATGACGTGTAATGGCTGAATGAGCAAAGGCAAAGTCAACTTTAGACATGGCATTCATGTCTCTCCCAAAACAGGTGTTGTGGACCATTTTCGCACACACTGCAATGTGTGATAAATGTAGCATATTTAAATAGTGTTCTTTTTAGTTAGGAGATTAATATTTAGATGAAGCAAATAACCTTTTATCCATGAAAATATATATTGTATGGAATGCTGTAACACTTCCCGCTGCTTGCAAACTGAAATTGCTCTCATTCTGAAATTGGTTCAAGAAAGTTAGTTAGTTATCAATGACTTGTTTAACCAGACCTCTGAACTCTTTTAGGCTTCTTCTCGGGCTGGAAGAAAAAGAAAAAAAGGGGGTGGAAAGAATACATAAAAAATTAATTAAATAAATAAATAATAAAAAAGGGGAAAAAATTAAAATAAAATGAAAATTGAGAGGGAAAGAAAAAAAAGGAAAAGAAAGGGGGGGAGATTATATTTTATTGGTCAATTTAATTTTGTCCAAGAAGAGAGTGATATTATTAATTGAAAAGCTATTACCTTCAGCTAGAATATCCTTTATTGATTTATTTTGTAAATAAGTATTTCTTTCATGCTGCCATCTGGGACAGTCAATCAAGATGTGTTTGATTGTTATTGGGATGTTACATCTTTCACAAGTTAATGGATTTGTGTGTGGAGTTGACATCAGATGCCCATGTGTGAGTCTGGAATGTCCTGTTCTGAGTCTTGTTAAAATAACCTCATTAATTCTTTGTTTTTGAGTAGAAGAATGCCACTTTTTAACTTCGTTCTTAATTTGTCTTAGCTTGTTTTCAGGGGGTATATTTGTCCAATCATTTTGCTAATCCCTATAAATTAAAGGTTTAACTGATGCTAGCCAGTCTGATATGGGAGCTTTCGTAGTAGTTGGGGGGATTGTACAAGCCAATTTAGCAGCTTTATCTGCTTTCTCATTACCCTCAATGCCTACATGGGCTGGGATCCAACAAATATAAACTTGAAGGCTGTTTGTAATTAATTGATGAATTTCCCGTTGGATATTTTGGACAAGGGGATTATTTGATTTAAATGATCCTATTGCTTCAATTGCACTTCTTGAGTCACTCAATATGAGTGCTGGAGGAATTCCTTTTTTGGATATAATCTTGAGAGCCAATTGTAAGGCTGTTAATTCAGCTGTAAATACTGATGACATTAGAGGAAGGCCCATTTGGATGGTTTCATCACTTGAATAGGCTGATGAGCCCACTCCAGCTTCATTTTTGGATCCATCTGTGTAGATTATGAAGGGATTACCCTCCCGTCTTATGTGTTCCATGGTATGTTGATGGTACATTGGTGTGTTGAACATATATTTCTTTGAAAGGTATGATAAATATGTGCATATTTTTGCCCTTTTTAGTGTCCATGGTGAGATCTGATTTATTTCTTGGGTAAATTTGGTTACCATTTTATGTAAATTCAATAGATGATTAGTTATTTTTAGTAAATGAGTTTTGATTTGTGTTATTATTTGTATTTTGATTATTGAGAAATTTATTTGATACAGGAAATATGCCTGCTTGAAGGGATAAGCCTCTTCTTAAAGTAATTAGATCTCTGTAATATTTTAGAGGCAGTTGGCCTGCCTCTGGTAGGATGGAGACAGTTGGAGACGAGCAGAAGGCTACTGTACATATACACACTCCCTCGTGATGTAAAGCATCTAGAGATTTTAGAGTTGCTTCTGAGGCAGTTGAATAAATTGGACAGCTATAATTTATAATTAATAGTACTGTTGCATTGTACAACATTAACATTGTGTCTCGTCCTGCACCCCATTTGGTGTGTGAGATTTTCTTTAATAATGTAAGGGCTTTAGATCCTTTGGATTTGATATATGTGATATGATCTTTCCAATTTAAATTTTGGTCAAAAATTATACCCAAATACTTAGCACTATTGCAGATGTTTATCTCTTCATTATAAAGATATAACTTAATGGTTTGTTGTTTCAACCATCTTTTGTCTTTGTAGAAGACAATGCCATTTGTTTTATTTATTGACAACTTGAAGCCTACTGAGTTGGTCCAAGTGGTTATATTGTTTGTTGCTGTATTGAGTATTCTTTGAGCATGTCTCAGAGAATAACTTGAATAATATATTACAAAATCATCCACATACAAACAATTTTGTACACTCTCAGGCAGGTTCTCAGTAATATCATCTATTGCCAGGGCAAATAAGATGCAGCTCAGAACTGCCTTGGGGGATATCCTCCTCTTGTATGTAGCAATTTGAATATGTATTTCCTATGTGTACTTGAAATGTACGATTTGTTAAAAAATTGTTGATAAATATTGGAAGGTGACCTCGAATATCGGACCTGTGGAGTTTGTGCATAATATTGTATCTCCATGTGGTATCATATGCTTTTTCTATATCAAAGAAAATAGCCACTGTCAGCTTTTTCTTTTCAAATCCTTTTTTAATATGATCTTCTATTTGAGTTAACGGGTCTAGTGAGGATCTGCCAGCTATTGATCCCGATTGGGTAGGTGATAAAATTGAGTGTTTTGCTATGACATTTGTTAATCTCAAACTAACCATTTTCTCCAACAGTTTGCACAAGCAACTTGTTAGAGATACTGGCCTATAATTAGTGGGGTTGCTAGGGTCTTTTCCTGGTTTACTGATGCTTATGATTATTGCATGTCTCCACTTAGTTGGGAAGACATGCGTTAGCCATATGTTATCATATAATTTTAACAAGAATTCTTTGGCTAGTGTAGCTAAATTCTGGATCATTTCAAAAGAAATCTTATCATGACCCGGAGCTGATGGTCGACATGATTTTAGGGCAAAATTAAGTTCATTCATATTGAATTCTTGATTATAATCAAGGTCCTCATCAGTTTCAAAATTAAGTGTATGATTCATTTTTTGTGTTCTAATTCTTCTGAAGTGTTGCTCTAAATTAGAATAAGCACTAATACCTTCTATATGTTTGGCTGATAGATTTGAAATATATTGTAGGTTATGATTTAGTTTGCCATTATATAGTATTGGGCTTCTAGGTGGTCTTATATGTTTACCATTGATTTGACGAATTTTGTGCCATATTTCCTTAATTGAAGTATTTGGTGACAACTCCGAAATATAATTTTTCCACAACTGAGCTTTTTCGAATTATTGTTTTTGAAATTTTGCATTATATTTATTGTAAAGTGGTTTAATGTGATCAATAGTTATACTTATAACTATTATCTTGTTTAGTTTGTTTATATTACAAGGGCCTCTAGCGTGTGTTTGGTTTGATTTAGGAGAGACAAATTGTTAGATCACCATGGAACGGGGGATATATTAGGGGTTGAAGAAGTTTTGGGGTGCATTTATCTCTAGCACTGATTACAAAACTGGAAAAGAAATCATTTGTGACATTATTGTTTTGATTTAGTGGGAAGGGAGGGATATTTCTAGTTAGTAAATTGTATTTATCCCAGTCAGCTTTCATTAAGTTATATTTTATGGGAAATGATTGTTTTTTGTTGTTCAAATAATTCAAAACAATTGGAAAGTGATCACTTGTACAGGAACCGTCTAGCAGAGGCAGTAAGGGAATTCTGAACCTCTACAACTGAAGGAAACACAGTTGCTAAGCTGAGAAATCCAAGGCTATAGAAGGTACACCTTTTTTTCATTTCAAAATCATTCTTTCCATACTCTCAACCTTTAACAGAGCTTTATTTATAGATCTGCAGCAGGTTAGGGATCTGTGAATCCTCCTCAGAAAACTGGGGAGTTCAAAAACTTCTGTGTGTCAAATCAAACACAGACTGCTTATGGCTATGTTAGTATTTTTCTATTCTGTCTCGTCAATTTATTTTTCATGATACAAGGCTGTTTATGGTGTCATTTTGAATATGAATACTGTACTTGTAACTTAAAAGTAGTATGATTAAAAATGGAAAATCCAAAAATAAGACACAACAACGAATCAGACTTTGGTAAAATACACACTACACCATCTGAACAAAGGCAAACCTCAATAGCATGAGAGAAATGCTCTGACAAACTGCACACTCAGACAACTGAGGAAAAAGGAAGAGCTACCCCAGCTCAGGTCATGAGTAACTCGTAGGCCTACCCGATAAGCTTTTCTTTTCTAGTTAAGTCTGTGACAGCCGCAGCATGCCTTGTGCTGCGTACTCCATTCGTGTTCCCATTAGAACAAAAATTGAGAAGGATTTCCTTCCTGGCAGCACTGGGGGAGAGATCAGCAGAATCTATGGAAAAGATAAATAAACTGCAATGTCTGAAGATATGCCATATCTCTTAAGTACACTGCTACATGTTTCTTTCACTGTATTATCTATCATTTACCACCATAAACTCACAAACTTTATATTAACAACACTTTACAAAATATCCAGCAATACTGTACTTTGTGACTGAGCACCCTAAAATGCAATGAGGCCTGGGAGACAGTAAGGAATCTCCCATGACAGCTAAAAGAGACCCAACCTATAGTTCCATTAGTCATTATAGCTCCCATGATCAAACTTTTGATCTGGTTAACGAGGCCCCTTCAAAACATCTCAGAACTTTAACATACCTAACAATTGACACAAAAAGTAAATGTTCAAAAACTAACCTGCTTTGCATATGAAAATGAATACTTATACTCAAAAGCCTCTTTACCTGTGATAGAAATTAGGCACCTTTTACCTTGAGTAATTAAAAAAACAGCATTTGTTTCTATCAGATTATTATTATTATTATTCATAAGATGAAATCAACTCATATGGAAAGGGCCAAAGGGTCAATGGTCAAAGGGGCCATTGACTTGAAATTCAAGCTTCCAAAGTATATCAAGGTGTTCATTAGGAAGAAGTAAGAAGTTTATTGAAACCAAGAGATATTTTGAGACTTCCACACTGGTCATCCACTGGATCTGCTCTTAAATGAGAACCAAAGCTTGAAATAGGAGAGAAGGAACACTAACTACAAAAACCTTAATTAAATGCCAACAGTCCACCACATGAGGTGGCATTTTCTGTCTGCATTCCTACTTGGTGGGAATGCGGACAGAAGACTGAACAAAACACAATGCGCTGCAAAGAGCTCAAATGATATGGACGAAATAACCAACTTGAGCTTCAAGTCTGTTCACTGTTCCGATTACATATACTGTACTGACTACAGTAGTTACCATACTTGGATAAATAGACAGATAGATAGAATACAGAATTTAGGCCAAAGGCCAAGCGCTGGGACCCGTGAGTTTATTCAGCGCTGAAAGGGAAATTGACAGTAGAAAGGTTTTGGATGGAGTAACGAGGAAAACCTCACAGTTGAAGCACTATGAATCAATTGTTAGGAGAGGGTCGAAAGTAAGACAGAAGAAAGCGAATATGAAAGGAGGTACAGTAAGAGAAATGAAAGAGGTTGCAGCTGGGGGCCGAAGGGACGCTGCAAAGAACCTGAAGTAATGCCTACAGAGCAAGGTGCACTGACGGTACTACAACCCAACAGGGGCTCTACCTAGAGACTTCATGACTCGGACAGAACTGGACTCAGTGATAAAGGAACGTCTGGAGGTACAAAATGATGGCTGAGGGAAATTTGTTTATGCAAGATTCCAGGTCTGCCACGTCAGTGTATCACGAATGACTTTCAGGGTGGTTTGGATAGACATCGTAGGTGTGTCACTTAATGATGCGAAGATTTAATACAGTAAAACCTCAGGTTCTGTACTTATCAGCACCATTGCTATTTTTTGCTAGGCTACCTTTTCAGATGTGACACATTTTCAAGTAAATCTTTTAAACTGAATATTGACCGTTAAGTTCAAGTTAGTTTAGGCTAGGAACCACGAGGAAGTGCTGTTAGTTTTACGTTAACTAGAAAAGTCAATTGCAAGATGTAATATAGGATCTTTGTTACTTATCAGAAATGGAATGAAATATAAAATTTAGCCAAAGGCCAAGTGCTGTGACACCTGAGGTCATTCAGTACTGAAAGGGAAAGTTAAGAGTAGAAGGCTTTAAAGGTGTAACAGAAGAGAAGCCTTGCATTTACACTGTGAAGCAGTCAAGGAAACGAAAGGGGTTGAAGCAGCTAGGGGCCGAAGGGATGCTGCAAGAACCTAAGTAATGCCTACAGTGCACCTCAGAAAGCCAGATGCCCAAAAGCATCTGTTGAGCTCAGGTACTTTTGTTTGACTTCTCAAATGTTACAAAATGCTTGATTTACATGACAATTTGTGGACTCACTCTCCTCTAACTAAAGTTACTACACCTTTACTTCACTTACCTACAGCATGACTGAAAAAGCCAGCATGATATACAAAAACCAACTCCTGTGGCTTGTCAGGGACCATCAGAGAGAAGAAACTTCGTCCGTAAGGGTATGTACCTGTGGCAAAAAAGTTACCTCAATTAGCACAAGAAAGATTTCTAGATGAAGTACAAGACACTTGCACATTCCCTGCAAGTGTTACACTAATGCAGTGCTAAAATTATGCTACAAAGGTCAATTTTCCACTTCTCTGTTCCTGTGTATAAACTGTAAATACAAGTTTTGCACAGGATAACTTTCAGTCCTGTTTATGTTCTGGGTACTGCAACAAAAATAACTACAAAATGTGGACTTCTAGTATTTGCTGGGTTGCTGCAGAATGAGAAAAATCAAAATGGATAGCAAAGTTAGTCTAAAGCTTTAGTTTTGACAGTTTACCTATACACTGCTTAGAATAGAAAGGTATGGTAGTACTGTACATGATGTCTTGACCCTAAACTTATGGTGCAGAAGTATGGTAGCATTCTAGGCTTGGTTACAAAATACTGACCCCCAAAACAAACTAATGCAATTGTTACTACAAGGTACTCTATTATTATTGAGCAATTTAACCAGACCACTGTGTCAAAATATTCTTGCAACTGTTAATACAGGTACTGTATTATTATTTAGCAATTTAACCAGACCACAGTCAAAATATTCTTGCAGTTGTTAATACAGGTACTGTATTATCATTTAGCAATTTAACCCGACCAAAACATTCTAACTCATTGGGCTGGCCCAAAGGATTTATTTCCAAAACTTGACATTTGCTGTTGAAATTTTGACATTCACATAAAAGATGTATAACTTGGTGTTGACCCCCTTTCTTGTGACACAAGGATTGGGCCAGCCACGTGGACCACTTAAGTATACACGGGTCATACAAGAGTGGCAAATCTGATAAGAGATTAAATGACTTCACAAGCTTTTTTTTAATTCAGAAACACAATTCAACCAGGGGTTGGATCTGCTTTTTGTTGTCAGGTTCAATATTCCGTAAACCTTGAAATTCAAGATCACGGGTTTACGTGATGTTAAGTGATCATTAAACGAAATGGTTGTGCCTGATTTGGTTATACAAATTGCATGCTGCACAGTCCATTTTGGAGGTAGCTAAAACAAATTCAGAGCAAACTGCAGCATTACAAAAGGATAATTATTTCTGCGTACTGTCTAACTGGGAATGGACATCTGGGCCAATTTATACATCCTTGTAACACACTGTGCAAAAATATTTTGCTTGAATTTACTGGCCTACAATTACAACGATATCTCCAGCCACCTGGCATTTATATAAATTCAGTTCACTTTGCATTTTCCTAGAAGTTATACAATACCACTAGGGGATGAAAACTCCTGTTATGTTTATAACTACCTAGAGAACATTGAAAACACAAGAGTGCTGTTTATCCAACAAAGCTGACCTCTGTCATAAACTGCACATACACAGAACATACCCTTCCATACAGTTGTACCTCACTCTTAAAGGACACTAGATTAACTGGAAAATGTTACTCCTAGGTCTCTGCTAGCAATGGTCTCTCTATACAAGATGTATGCAATACTAGAAGGAGTGATTCTAACAAATGGCAGAAGGGACCTACGAATCAAACTCAACTAGTCCCTCTTGAACGTCTGACTTCCCAATATAAGCAATGAAACAGGGAAATCCTGAAGCATTACTCATTAGCACACTTCTCTGAAGAATCAACAGAAGCTGTGTTAAGGTAAAAGACTGAACTGATCTGGCTGAGACAGTCACGACAGGAGATAATTTTGTCCTAAGGAATGTCAGGATGGAGTGCCATTGATCAGTGACCCTTCTCTTATGCAGACATTGCAGCTGTGCTGGAATAATCGTTACACATAATTTATTATTTATCAGCTACATCATTAAGATGATTTTGCTAAACTGCCTTTCAAGTGCGATGCATATTGCTGATGAATCATTCCAACTGGATGAGTGTCACTGTCAAACAGTTTACCTTAGGCTAGAAATTATATGGCATAACTGTTGCCTGTAGGTTTTTTCGTCACTTGCAAAAGGGACAAGCCTCAGAGACATCTGATAAGCTGGGGAATACGACTATAAATTACTTTTACAGGACACTTCAGTGTGCTTCTAGATTACCACAGGGCTTTCTGTGATAATCGGTTGGTTGCGTTCCATGTTAGCTCTCTTAGTAATACGGAGCATTTACCACTAGCCTTTGTGATTACAGTGTACGCATACATTTTTCATATGTGTATTCATTGTCGGTCGTATACCAAACCTCACAAAAAGGTTCTATCTGTTAAAAGCAATTTTTATAGTGTACACAATGCTGTTCCTAGTGCCCTTAGTTTACTGGAGGAGTCTATTGCCAGCAAAAGCATAATACCTTAGAATACTTAAGGAACCTCATTAAAATTTTCCACTTTAAGCCACTGTAAATGCCCTCTGAGTCTGTTAAGGAGAGGTTCTTCTACACCTGCTAATCTGCGACACCTACCTTTCTTTCACCTGTCCCTGAAGAAGACCTGTTACTAGACGTCCAACCAATGGTCCCTGATTCACCAGGTCCAGTTATCAGAAGACACTGCTGTTACATCTTGACACAGCATAATGCACCAATCACCAATGAATTCATCTGTAAATAGTAAACAGAATGTCTTAAATGGCTCTATTCAAGTTACCGAGGCAGCTTGTATAATCTAAGTGATAAGTCTTCCTATTACTGTACAGTGAACTCCCAGTATTCGCAGGGGATGCGTACCGCCCCCCCCCCCCCCCCCAACAAATAGCAAAAATCCACGAATACTTAAAAACCCTCTAAAAACACTTAGAACTGCCTATTTTGATAGTTTAAACACAAGAAAAACCCTCTAAAAATGCTTATACTTGTGTATTTTAATAGTTTTATCACAAAAAGTGCATTTATTCATGAAAATGATATGAAAATACAGTAATTAGTGAATATTTCTCAGTGAAAAATACCACGAATGGGGGAATTTTCCATGAATAATAGTTAGATATGTTCCACAGTGAAACCCGCGAATGCGTGAGTCCGCAAATCGTTAGAACACGAATACGGGGGGTTTACTGTACAGCCTTTCAACCCAAGTATTTTGGATTGCCAACTGACACTTAACAAGACCACAGACAGTCATGCTTGCAAGCCTGTCTTACACAAGGGTAATTTTACCACAGGGAGAGTACACGACATTCGTATCAACATACAGGACCCAGTTAGAGTTTGAGCTGGTACAAATTAATGACATACTGATGCATTCTGTCAACTGTATTATTATTATTATTATTATTATTATTATTATTATTATTATTATTATTATTATTATTATTATTATTATTATTATTATTATCATTAAACCAAACAAAAACTTCTTTCAGTTTTCTTCTGAAGATGGAAAGAGAAACCCACAAGATTCCTGTGTATAACTTCTTTACTTGATATTTACATATTACTTTTAATCTCGAGTACTTTGAGGTCCTAACTGTGACCCTTTTTCAAGAGATGTGAAGGTAGTCAGGCTGGTTCAAGGCCCAGCAATCTTCTGGAACTTCTTCTCCCTGTGGTGTCATTTATATGTTGGCTGTCCTGGTTTCCATTCTCTTGAGAGTTGTTAATCTCCTCCTGTCGGTCTGATATCCTGATCTGATGGTCAGTGGTATTAATCCTTGTGGTATGTGAGTAGTCACCATCGGTCTGTTGGGCAGGAGACCTAACCTCCAGGTCAGAAGGGTCGATCTTAGTTTCTTTTAATATTAAAGATCGGCTTATGGGATCTTCTGAGGTAAATCCTTTGTTTCCTTCTATCACTTTAATCGCTCTGATGAGTGCCCCTTCCACTACCCTCCCATGACTGATGTTATTGCTTTTGTATATAAGCCTACTGTTTTTAAAATCCATCCTATGGTCCTTTTCCCAACAATGCCTCGCTATAGCACTCCCCTGTGAGTCGAGCTGTACTGCCCTCCTGTGTTCTTGGATTCTAGTCCTTATTCCCCTACCTGTTTCACCCACATATTTGTCTCCACAATTGTTGCAATTAATTATGTATACTCCCCTACATCATCTGCATTACTGTCTTCTCCTTCCAATTTATTTGTACATACTTTGTTTTTTACGGTGTTGTCAAAGGTATACACAAATTTATATTTAATTTCTTTCCTTTTTGATGTAATTTGTTTCATTTTAGGCATATAAGGGAGGGAAACTATTTTCTTGTTTTCTGTATTCCATGTACTCTCTGTATTTTCCCTGTAAAAAATCCTCCTAGCTTTTTCTGAACCAATGTCATTTATTTCTTGATCTATCTTACAAGGGTCACACGTTCTCATTGCCCTAAGAAATAAACCTGCTAGAACACCCATTTTTATATCATGACTGTGAAAAGGGCAGTTTATTATTGTTACTTTTTTCTAGAGTGAATTGGATGTTGTTATCAAAACTACTGAGTTCGTCTAGAAAAGTTTCTATTTCACTTTCATCACCCTGCAGAATGGCAAAAATATCATCCACATATCTCCACCAACCTTTCAGTTTTAAGTTAGGGACATTAATATTAGGAACTAGATTAGTCTCAAAATATTCCATATATATATTGGCAAGTATTGGTGATAATGAGGACCCCATAGCTACTCCATATTTCTTTTTGTATACTTGTCCCTCAAACGTAAAATAAGTATCACTAATTATGTGTTGGTGATACTTATTTAAGAATATTATAAAACCAACAAATACATTATGCTATGAGAAGAAAATTAAAACTAATCTGTAAAAAAATGCACTATTCCTTCTGGTCCCAAGGCACCAACTTAATTCACTTAACACCTGCTCTTTGGGTAACTACATACGGTAGGTAACTATATATATTCATACTTTGCAGGATTATTCTCTTTGATAAAGTAAATAATTTTAAAAATCTGAATACAAATAGAAGTTTACAAAACCAACAAGACACTTTAAGGCTTCTGACAAAAAAATTCATAGTCTATAAACTAAGCTGGGATACATAAAAGAAAATAAATAATGATATCAAATACAGTATGATAAAAGGATGGATGGTATCAATGCTTTAGTAAAGAAATGAGACTCTCTATTCTTTAAATCGCCTAACAACTACTTTTCACAAGCTAAAAACTTTGAGATTTCACCAGTTTCTTGTAAGAATGACAAAAATTTGATGGTACCTGAGTCAACCACACAACAAGCACATTTTTATGCAGTGTGGTACATTCGGGCTATTGACAAATTGGTGCATTTGGACTATTCACAAAATGGTGCATTCAAACTATTTACTAAATAGTGCATTCATACTATTTACAAAATGGTGCATTCAGATTATTTACAAATTGGTGCATTCAGACTATTGACAAAACGGTGCATTCATACTAAATGGTGCATTCAGACTATTTATAAATTGGTGCATTCAGACTATTTACAAATTGGTGCATTCAGAGTATTTACAGATTGGTGCATTTGGACTATTTACAAACTGGTGCATTCAGACTATTGACAAAACTGTGCATTCAGACTATTGACAAAATGGTGCATGTAGACAATTCACAAAATGGTGCATTCAGACTATTGACAAAATGGTGCATTCGGACTATTGACAAAATGATGCATTCGGACTATTGACAAAATGGTGCATTCGGACTATTGACAAAATGGTGCATTCAGACTATTGACAAAATGGTGCATTCGGACTATTGACAAAATGGTGCATTCAGACTATTGACAAAACGGTGCATTCGGACTATTGACAAAATGGTGCATTCAGACTATTGACAAAACGGTGCATTCGGACTATTGACAAAATGGTGCATTCAGACTATTGACAAAACAGTGCATTCGGACTTTTGACAAAATGGTGCATTCGGACTATTGACAAAATGGTGCATTCGGACTATTGACAAAATGGTGCATTCAGACTATTGACAAAATGCATTCGGACTGTTGACAAAATGCATTCGGACTATTGACAAAATGGTGCATTCGGACTATTGACAAAATGGTGCATTCAGACTATTGACAAAACGGTGCATTCGGACTATTGACAAAATGGTGCATTCAGACTATTGACAAAATGGTGCATTCAGACTCTTGACAAAATGGTGCATTCGGACTATTGACAAAATGGTGCATTCGGACTATTGACAAAATGGTGCATTCAGACTATTGACAAAATGGTGCATTCAGACTATTGACAAAATGGTGCATTCGGACTATTGACAAAATGGTGCATTCAGACTATTGACAAAACGGTGCATTCGGACTATTGACAAAATGGTGCATTCAGACTATTGACAAAACAGTGCATTCAGACCATTGACAAAATGGTGCATTCAGACTCTTGACAAAATGGTGCATTCGGACTATTGACAAAATGGTGCATTCAGACTATTGACAAAATGGTGCATTTGGACTATTGACAAACTGGTGCATTCAGACTATTGACAAAATGGTGCATTTGGACTATTGACAAACTGGTGCATTCAGACTATTGACAAAATGGTGCGTTCGGACTATTGACAAACTGGTGCATTCAGACTATTGACAAAATGGTGCATTCAGACTATTGACAAAACGGTACATTCAGGCTATTGACAAAATGGTGCATTCGGACTATTCACAAATTGGTGCATTTAGACTATTGACAAAATGGTGCATTCAGGCTATTGACAAAATGGTGCATTCAGACTATTGACAAAATGGTGCATTCAGGCTATTGACAAAATGGTGCATTCAGACTATTGACAAACTGGTGCATTCAGACTATTGACAAAATGGTGCATTCAGGTTATTGACAAAATGGTGCATTCAGACTATTGACAAAACGGTGCATTCAGGCAATTGACAAAATGGTGCATTCAGGCAATTGACAAAACGGTGCATTCAGGCAATTGACAAAACAGTGCATTCAGGCAATTGACAAAATGGTGCATTCAGGCAATTGACAAAACGGTGCATTCAGGCAATTGACAAAATGGTGCATTCAGGCTATTGACAAAATGGTGCATTCAGACTATTGACAAAATGGTGCATTCAGGCTATTGACAAAATGGTGCATTCAGGCTATTGACAAAATGGTGCATTCAGACTATTGACAAACTGGTGCATTCAGACTATTGACAAAATGGTGCATTCAGGTTATTGACAAACTGGTGCATTCAGACTATTGACAAAATGGTGCATTCAGGCTATTGACAAAATGGTGCATTCAGACTATTGACAAACTGGTGCATTCAGACTATTGACAAAATGGTGCATTCAGGTTATTGACAAACTGGTGCATTCAGACTATTGACAAAATGGTGCATTCAGGTTATTGACAAAATGGTGCATTCAGACTATTGACAAAACGGTGCATTCAGGCAATTGACAAAATGGTGCATTCAGGCTATTGACAAAATGGTGCATTCAGACTATTGACAAAATGGTGCATTCAGGCTATTGACAAAATGGTGCATTCAGACTATTGACAAACTGGTGCATTCAGACTATTGACAAAATGGTGCATTCAGGTTATTGACAAACTGGTGCATTCAGACTATTGACAAAATGGTGCATTCAGGCTATTGACAAAATGGTGCATTCAGACTATTGACAAACTGGTGCATTCAGACTATTGACAAAATGGTGCATTCAGGTTATTGACAAACTGGTGCATTCAGACTATTGACAAAATGGTGCATTCAGGTTATTGACAAAATGGTGCATTCAGACTATTGACAAAACGGTGCATTCAGGCAATTGACAAAATGGTGCATTCAGGCTATTGACAAAATGGTGCATTCAGACTATTGACAAAACAGTTCATTCAGACTATTGACAAAACGGTCCATTCATACTATTGACAAAACGGTCCATTCAGACTATTGACAAACTGGTGCATTCATACTATTGACAAACTGGTGCATTCAGACTATTGACAAACTGGTGCATTCAGACTATTGACAAACTGGTGCATTCAGACTATTGACAAACTAGTGCATTCAGACTATTGAAAACTGGTGCATTCAGACTATTGACAAACTGGTGCATTCAGACTATTGACAAACTGGTGCATTCAGACTATTGAAAACTGGTGCATTCAGACTATTGACAAACTGGTGCATTCAGACTATTGAAAACTGGTGCATTCAGACTATTGACAAACTGGTGCATTCAGACTATTGAAAACTGGTGCATTCAGACTATTGACAAACTAGTGCATTCAGACTATTGAAAACTGGTGCATTCAGACTATTGACAAACTGGTGCATTCAAACTATTGACAAACTAGTGCATTCAGACTATTGAAAACTGGTGCATTCAGACTATTGACAAAATGGTGCATTCAGACTATTGACAAAATGGTGCATTCAGACTATTGACAAAATGGTGCATTCAGACTATTGACAAAATGGTGCATTCGGACTATTCACAAATTGGTGCATTCAGACCAAGTGGTTGGTGCATTTAGACCTGGCTGGTGGTGCATTCAGGCAGTAGTGCATTTTGTCTGGTTTCCCTGGCTGTTCACTTTGAACATAATGACAAGTGTCACATTACATCACCACAAAAGGTTACGTAAACTGAAAAAAAGGAGTTATGAAAGTATCCAGCAATTAAATTATGAAATACAGTGGTAGAGATTTCAACGCAACAAACAAACGTATCTGCCGGTATGACAAGAAATTGCATAAAAACCAAAGAAATTACATAAAAACTAAAGAAATGACATAAAAACCAAAGAAATTACATAAAAACTAAAGAAATGACATAAAAACCAAAGAAATGACATAAAAACCAAAGAAATTACATAAAAACTAAAGAAATTATATAAAAACTAAAGAAATTACATAAATACTAAAGAAATTACATAAAACTAAAGAAATTACATAAAAACCAAAGAAATTACATAAAAACTAAAGAAATGACATAAAAACCAAAGAAATTACATAAAAACTAAAGAAATTATATAAATACTAAAGAAATTACATAAATACTAAAGAAATTACATAAAACTAAAGAAATTACATAAAAACCAAAGAAATTACCTAAAAACTAAAGAAATGACCTAAACACCAAAGAAATTACATAAAAACTAAAGAAATGACATAAAAACCAAAGAAATTACATAAAAACTAAAGAAATTATATAAAAACTAAAGAAATTACATAAATACTAAAGAAATTACATAAAACTAAAGAAATTACATAAAAACCAAAGAAATTACATAAAAACTAAAAAAATTACCTAAAAACTAAAGAAATGACCTAAACACCAAAGAAATTACATAAAAACTAAAGAAATTACATAAAAACTAAAGAAATTATATAAAAACTAAAGAAATTACATAAATACTAAAGAAATTACATAAAACTAAAGAAATTACATAAAAACCAAAGAAATTACATAAAAACTAAAGAAATTACCTAAAAACTAAAGAAATTACCTAAACACCAAAGAAATTACATAAAAACTAAAGAAATTACATAAAAACTAAAGAAATTATATAAAAACTAAAGAAATTACATAAATACTAAAGAAATTACATAAAACTAAAGAAATTACATAAAAACCAAAGAAATTACATAAAAACTAAAGAAATTACCTAAAAACTAAAGAAATTACCTAAACACCAAAGAAATTACATAAAAACTAAAGAAATTACATAAAAACCAAAGAAATTACATAGAAACTAAAGAAATGTCATAAAAACCAAAGAAATTACCTAAAAACTAAAGAAATGACCTAAAAACCAAAGAAATTACATAAAAACTAAAGAAATTACATAAAAACAAATCACATAAAAACTAAAGAAATGACATAAAACCTAATGAAATTACGGTAAAACTAAAGAAATTACATAAAAACATAAAAACTAAAGAAATGACATATAAAAACTAAATACCTTCGCTACCTGTCATTAACTCGCTACGTAACTGCGAGAGGAGGACCGTAGGCAGGTGTACTTACAGGCTGATTGAAATCTGATCTTTCTTTATGATATATGATGGAATAAAATCAAAATGAAACTCATACGAGAACCAAAATTGTTCAAATTCTGGACCATGTCAAGATTAGCGCACCCACTCCCAGCAGGGTTTGCTCTTCTTTACAAGAAGATTTTTGGGTTCGTTGTTCCTTACACAGGAATAATCTTGTTCGCTGCTCTGGGCATGGACACTTCGGGACCAGACATTTGATGCCCCAGGGGCAAGTAGTAGCCACCGTAAGCAAGCCATGATGCCCCAAGAGCTAGTAGCAGCAGCCACCGTAAGCAAGACATGATGCCCCAGGTGCTATTAGCGGCAGCCATCATGAGCAATGCATGATGCCCCAAGGGCTAGTAGTAGCCACCGTAAGCAAGGCATGATGCCCCAGGGGCTAGTAGTAGCCACCGTAAGCAAGGCATGAGACAGATGGCTTAAAATCTGGGGAGTTAGAAAAGCCATGTGTGAATATTCCTCTGGGCTGAAAATAATTATGATCCAAGTTACATTGGTTTTTTTTTTTTTTTTGCTTTCATGTTTCATGATTTCATAATGATGATGATGATGAGCTTTCTCTAAATACGTCAAAAAGATAAAAATATTATTATAATATTGACACTGAGGCTACAGAAATACAGATAAAAGGAGTAAAAAGTGCGCCGAAATTGTCTGTAGAGCGTATAATCAAGACCACCGAAAATAGATCTATCTTTCAGTGGTCTCAGTATAATGCTGTATGAGCCGCAGCCCATTAAACTCTAACCATAGCCCAATGGTGGCACATGTAGGCTAGAGGGCTGCAATTGGGTATGCTTGATGATTGGAGGGTGGACGATCAACATACCAATTTGCAGCCCTCTAGCCTCTGTAGTTTTTATTTTATTTGAGATTCAAGTTAGCCGTGATCGTGCATTTGGCACTGCTGTAGGTGCCAACAACACAGGCCACCATTGAAGAACCCAAGAAGTATTGGTGGTGTTTCATCACAAAGAAAAACTGGCCCTTTAAAGGAGTCCAGTTTTGTCTGTTTATCCACTTACTGCCAATGCCATTGTCAGACATACATGAGAAACACGCTGACTGCTTAAAGTCAGATGTGATGCTACATGTTGGCGTTAGCTTTCGCCCTGGGTGCAGGTTGTCCAATCCTGACTCATCAAGTATTAGAAATCATATGAAACTGTGCAAAACTCAAATAAACTATGATGAGTTTAAGATTATCCTAACCAGCCAACACGAACATCACCTCCATATTCTTGAATCGTTAGCGATCAAGAACCTTGTTCCCTCTTTGAACGAATATTCCTCGTCCACGACCCTGTATATAGCCTAAACCGCACCCTACTTGCAGGAACTGAGTTCCTTCTTTCTGAACAGCCAGTCTTCTAGATTATTCCAACAGAATTAACAGAAGGAAGACATCTGCAAGAATAGATCTAGGTATCCGACTGTTTGCCCGCTTTGACAGAGATCTTCTTGAAGAAGAGTCTTCGTCAAGGGACATAGCATACTTGAAGGAACTGAGTTCCTTCTTTCTGCACAGCCAGTCTTCTAGATTATTCCAACAGAATTACAGTTCCTCATTGGACAGGTCGGTATAGTTCTCGGCTAGCACACTGCTGGGCCCGCGTTCGAATCTCCGACCAGCCAAAGAAGAAATAGAGGAATTTATTTCTGGTGATAGAAATTCATTTCTCGGTATAATGTGGTTCGGATTCCACAGTAAGTTGTAGGTCCTGTTGTTAGGTAACCATTTGGTTTTTAGTCATGTAAAATAAATCTAATCCTTCGAGCCAGCCCTAGGAGAGCTGTTAATCAGCTCAGTGGTCTGGTTAAACTAAGATATACTTAAACACCCAACAGAATTACCAGAGGGAAGACATCTGCAAGAATAGATCTAGATATCTGACTATTTGCCCACCTTGACAGAGATCTTCTATTAGAAGATTCTCCATCAAGGGACAGAGCATACTTGAAGGAATTGAGTTCCTTCTTTCTGCACAGCCAGTCTTCTAGATTATTCCAACAGAATTACCAGAGGGGAGACATCTGCAAGAATAGATCTAGATATCTGACTATTTGCCCGCTTTGACAGAGATCTTCTATTAGAAGATTCTCCATCAAGGGACATAGCATACTTGAAGGAAATGAGTTCCTTCTTTCTGCACAGCCAGTCTTCTAGATTATTCCAACAGAATTACCAGACGGGAGACATCTGCAAGAATAGATCTAGATATCTGACTATTTGCCCGCTTTGACAGAGATCTTCTGTTAGAAGATTCTCCATCAAGGGACATAGCATACTTGAAGGAAATGAGTTCCTTCTTTCTGCACAGCCAGTCTTCTAGATTATTCCAACAGAATTACCAGAGGGGAGACATCTGCAAGAATAGATCCAGATATCTGACTATTTGCCCGCTTTGACAGAGATCTTCTATTAGAAGATTCTCCATCAAGGGACATAGCATACTTGAAGGAAATGAGTTCCTTCTTTCTGCACAGCCAGTCTTCTAGATTATTCCAACAGAATTACCAGAGGGGAGACATCTGCAAGAATAGATCTAGATATCTGACTATTTGCCCGCTTTGACAGAGATCTTCTATTAGAAGATTCTCCATCAAGGGACATAGCATACTTGAAGGAAATGAGTTCCTTCTTTCTGCACAGCCAGTCTTCTAGATTATTCCAACAGAATTACCAGAGGGGAGACATCTGCAAGAATAGATCTAGATATCTGACTATTTGCCCGCTTTGACAGAG
Organism: Macrobrachium rosenbergii; assembly: GCA_039081455.1. Taxonomy (NCBI): domain Eukaryota; kingdom Metazoa; phylum Arthropoda; class Malacostraca; order Decapoda; family Palaemonidae; genus Macrobrachium; species Macrobrachium rosenbergii. Next base: position 60,091 of record JANJGK010002985.1, on the reverse strand, counting down.
ATCTTCTATTAGAAGATTCTCCATCAAGGGACATAGCATACTTGAAGGAAATGAGTTCCTTCTTTCTGCACAGCCAGTCTTCTAGATTATTCCAACAGAATTACCAGAGGGGAGACATCTGCAAGAATAGATCCAGATATCTGACTATTTGCCCGCTTTGACAGAGATCTTCTATTAGAAGATTCTCCATCAAGGGACATAGCATACTTGAAGGAAATGAGTTCCTTCTTTCTGCACAGCCAGTCTTCTAGATTATTCCAACAGAATTACCAGAGGGGAGACATCTGCAAGAATAGATCTAGATATCTGACTATTTGCCCGCTTTGACAGAGATCTTCTGTTAGAAGATTCTCCATCAAGGGACATAGCATACTTCAAGGAAATGAGTTCCTTCTTTCTGCACAGCCAGTCTTCTAGATTATTCCAACAGAATTACCAGACGGGAGACATCTGCAAGAATAGATCTAGATATCTGACTATTTGCCCGCTTTGACAGAGATCTTCTGTTAGAAGATTCTCCATCAAGGGACATAGCATACTTGAAGGAAATGAGTTCCTTCTTTCTGCACAGCCAGTCTTCTAGATTATTCCAACAGAATTACCAGAGGGGAGACATCTGCAAGAATAGATCTAGATATCTGACTATTTGCCCGCTTTGACAGAGATCTTCTATTAGAAGAATCTCCATCAAGGGACAGAGCATACTTGAAGGAAATGAGTTCCTTCTTTCTGCACAGCCAGTCTTCTAGATTATTCCAACAGAATTACCAGAGGGGAGACATCTGCAAGAATAGATCCAGATATCTGACTATTTGCCCGCTTTGACAGAGACCTTGTATTAGAAGATTCTCCATCAAGGGACATAGCATACTTGAAGGAATTGAGTTCCTTCTTTCTGCACAGCCAGTCTTCTAGATTATTCCAACAGAATTATCTTCTGGTGTCCCTCTGGAGGCCTTCTGGTGTCCCTCTGGAGGCCTTCTGGTGTCCCTCTGGAAGCCCTCTGGTGTCCCTCTGGAGGTCTTCTTGTGTCTTTTATTGGGAGACTTCGTGCACCTTCTGGAGTGGTAGGGACCCTTGCCAGCCGTTGAGTCTCGCTCTAGGAGCTCATCCGCCTGACAAGATGGAGGGATCTCGCCAGCCGTTGACTCTCGCCGGGAGAGTTCGTCTAACCACAGAACAGCCGCTGACTCTTGTGAGCCTGCTGGAGTGGTAGGGACCTTTCCAGACGTTGACGCTTGCCCTGAGAGCTTGTCCGCCTGCCCGCTAAACAGCCGTTGACTCTCCCAGAGAAAGTTCTTCTGCCTGACAAGATGGGGCAATCTTGCCAGCTGCTGACTCTCGCCGGGAGAGTTCGACTGCCGACTGAACAGCCGTCAGCTCTCTTCCTGAGGGCTCCTACGCCTCCCGCCTCTGAGCAGCTGTTGATTCTAGCCAGTGAGAGTTCCTCCGCCTGACGAGTTGACTCTTGTGAGCCTGCTGGAGTGGTAGGGGCCTTTCCAGATGTTGGCGCTTGCCCTGAGAGCTCGTCCGCCTGCCCGCTAAACAGCCATTGACTCTCCCAGAGAAAGTTCTTCTGCCTGACAAGATGGGGCAATCTTGCCAGCCACTGACTCTCGCCGGGAGAGTTTGACTGCCGACTGAACAGCCGTCAGCTCTCTTTCCGAGGGCTCTTATGCCTTCCGCCTCCGAGCAGCGGTTGACTCTAGCCAGTGAGAGTTCCACCGCCTGACGAGTTGACTCTTGTGAGCCTGCTGGAGTGGTAGGGGCCTCTCAAGATGTTGACGCTTGCCCTGAGAGCTCGTCCGCCTGCCCGCTAAACAGCCATTGACTCTCCCAGAGAAAGTTCTTCTGCCTGACAAGATGGGGCAATCTTGCCAGCCACTGACTCTCGCCGGGAGAGTTTGACTGCCGACTGAACAGCCGTCAGCTCTCTTTCCGAGGGCTCTTATGCCTTCCGCCTCCGAGCAGCGGTTGACTCTAGCCAGTGAGAGTTCCTCCGCCTGACGAGTTGACTCTTGTGAGCCTGCTGGAGTGGTAGGGGCCTCTCAAGATGTTGACGCTTGCCCTGAGAGCTCGTCCGCCTGCCCGCTAAACAGCCATTGACTCTCCCAGAGAAAGTTCTTCTGCCTGACAAGATGGGGCAATCTTGCCAGCCACTGACTCTCGCCGGGAGAGTTTGACTGCCGACTGAACAGCCGTCAGCTCTCTTTCCGAGGGCTCTTATGCCTTCCGCCTCCGAGCAGCGGTTGACTCTAGCCAGTGAGAGTTCCACCGCCTGACGAGTTGGGGGAAACTCGCCAGTCGTTGACTCCCTCTGGGAGAGTTCATCCGCCTGCCGGGGGTGGGGAAAGCACAGCCATCAATTCTTCCGGAGTGTGTTTGTCCTTCTCCCTACCATCGTCGTCAATTAGAGGGTTTCTTGTCTTGTGACTCACTTGTTTTGTGACCTGCAATCTGCATTGTGTTCAGGCTCTTCTCCCACATTGGAGCTGACCTCGTCTGTTAGGTCAACAGATTCCTCGGGAGGCCCACTCGCCTCATCAGTTCCAAGACTGGAGACTGTCCTCCTCTTGAAATCGTCCTTCTGAGGGCATGAGTCCTCTTCTGTCTTGCTCTTCCTTCCTGCTGCTTGAGACAGGGATCCATCAACTCTCTGTTTTCTCTCCTCAGCTTTTCCTCAAATTTCAAAGCCTTTCAACCGCTTCGTGCAGACCGGCAATTTCTTCCTTCAGATTGTCTATCAGGCTCCGATCCAGCCGCAGTCCCACTTGAGCTGCTTCCAAATCTTCTTGGGCCAAGAGGAGCTCCTTCTTCTCTTCTTCTCGTTCTCTCCTCTCCCTTTCGAGGGCCTCCTTCAACAAGGCGTTCTCCAGCGCGAGAGAGCCGTCCATTGGCGAGGCTTCTTTTTCCGCGTTTCCGTCCAGTCCTCTTCCTTCCGCACACCTCTCTTCAGACGCTTGCAAACGTCCAGTCTCGTCCTCGGAAAAGCGCGCGGGACCTTCTGCCTCTTTCCTTTCCCTTCTGGAACTAGGAAGCTCTCTTGGCTTTTGTACGAACCTCTGCTATCCTCAGTTTGAAGAAAGGCCACTGGGTTTTTCCTCCTTTCTTCTTCAGAGTGATGACATCACCAGTCAGTCCTTCCTTCCTTCAGCGCTTCCTCGAAGGTTTCTGTAGACTTCATTGAAGAATCCAGGAATCTCTTTGAGAAATGAGAGGAAGAGGAAGGGAAGAGCGAAAATGGAGGGAGAAAGCAGGAGGAGACGAAGGCAGAGACGGAGAGAAGGCGAACCAAAATCAGAAGGTGTCCCTGGATCCTTTGGAAGTCTTCATCAGGTCTTTGTCAGGAGGTCTTCGTCAGGAGTTCGCAGAAGGAAGTAAGGATCTGTGGTTAGGTTCTTCTTCTTTTTCTTCTTCTTCTTCTTCTTCTTCTTCTTCTTCTTCTCCTTCTTCTTCTTGAAGATGAGACTCGATCCACAGTGGAGTGACATTTGGTATACGGCTGAAGAAGTCGGCCTTGAAAAAAATCTACCAAAAAACGTCTATATATAAAAAAGAGAAAATCAATTTTATTATTTATGAATGCGAAAATTTACAGGTTTGTTGCTTTTCTGAGGCCTTCAGCGCCTTTTGCATACATACATACAAACATACATACATACATATAATATTATATATATATATATATATATATATATATATATATATATATATATATATATATATATATATATATATATATATATATGTATGTATGTATATTAAATACATATACATATATATATATATATATATATATATATATATATATATATATATATATATATATATATATATAGTAATACCTCGAACTTGCGCGATTCGAGTTGCACGAATTCGCAGCCACAAATTTTTCATTGGAACCTAATGGTCATACACGTGTTTTTCACAGACACACGAACATTTGCGAACACTGAGAAACCCAGCAAAAGTGTTTGATTAATTTTTTTTTGTAATTTATTAGTTTTCAAGCTTTTATGTGTAAATTAAATAACATTAAATATTATTAAAAGTAATAATTTCTCTCTCTCTCTCTCTCTCTTTTAGTGAGGTGAATGTTTATGGTACATGTATATAGGTATGTTTATTTGTATGGTAAACTTTTTTCCTAAGTATAAGTACTAATTTTCAGATAATAATAATAATAATAATAATAGTAATAATAATAATAATAATAATAATAATAATAATAATAATAATCATAATAATAAAACTGTAATTACAAAATTTGTATTATTTGAACAAACAAATTCTTCCCTCATCTTTTGTAAGAAGGTGGAAGGCAAAAGCTGTCAGACATGTCATTCAGCATGACAACAAGGGGAGTGTTGCTAATCAGTGGTCAACTGTCCCATAGATAATTTTGAATTGATCTAATTTTACCTGTATCGTTTACAAACTGTAAATGCGCGGTTCTAAAACATAGAGACATAGAGCATTTCAGAACAAAGACAAAGCGACAAAGTTTTTAAAAACGAGGTTCAGAAGACTTCTAAAAATAGATCGGTGGAATAGGGGAGAGAGTCACACCATTTATTTCTTTTTTTAAGGGTATTGTATTAAGCTAACTTTTAAATGAAAATACAGTAACTTTAATTTCATATAATAGTTAGTTTAATACTGAATTTCCATCTTTTGATATCTAACGTAAGAATAACTCTCTCTCTCTCTCTCTCTCTCTCTCTCTCTCTCTCTCTCTCTCTCTCTCTCTCTCTCTCTCTCTCTCTCTCTCCATAATAATTCATAAATAATATAACTTGATACTCTCTCTCTCTCTCTCTCTCTCTCTCTCTCTCTCTCTCTCTCTCTCTCTCTCTCTCTCTCTCTCTCTCTCTCTCTTGTTATTCTCTGTCTCCGTAATAATTGATAAATAATTTCACTCTCTTAAGTAAGGACAACCCTTATCTCTCTCTCTCTCTCTCTCTCTCTCTCTCTCTCTCTCTCTCTCTCTCTCTCTCTCTCTCTCTCTCTCTCTCATAGTTAGCGCTCACACAATTTTACAACTTATTGATTCTCTGTACGTCTTTACTTGTACAGTAGATAGTTGAAATTGATCTAATTGACCTGTATCGTCTACGAAGTGTAAATGCGGTAGTGTTGCAAATCCGTTCTAAAACATAGAGACATAATAACTAAGAGTTGTATTAGTGAAAATGTAAAACACTGTTTGTTCATGAAAAAGCATTTCAGAACAAAGAGAAAGAGACGCAGAATAAAGAAGTTGTTAAAAAGAGGTTGAGACGATTCTCAAAAAAAGATCGATTGGAAGGAGAGGGAGAGAGAGAGAAATCCTCTTCCAAATCTCAGCTTTTATGTCAACCATTTATTTCTCTTTTTTAAGGGTAATTTATTAAGCTAACTTTTAAAGGAAATGACAGCAACTTTAATTCCATTTAAAAGTTAACTTAATAATTTGGGAGCATGATTAGGGTCATATTTAGTGTTTAAACTTTAAAAATAAGCATTTATTAGCATTTTTTGAGACCATGCCAAACACGAAAATTCACCCTGCACGAGGGGTTCTGGAACCTAACCTCATGTAAGTTCGAAGTATGACTGTATATATTTTATAGCAAAGGGAGTTCACCCCATATCAGCTGAATCTATTTATCTGTCAATTTATTCATTTATCTTGTTTTTCTTTTCTGATAACTGATCTCGTCTTTCTCAATTTCCTATTGTCTGTAACTTCTTTCAAATTAATACCATATTCGTTAGAAGTTTGCATTTCAAGTCAGTAGCCCCTGTGGTGGGCTTGTTCTATATGAATAGGGTTCTTCATCTTCTGAATAATAATAGTCACGCAACTAATGATAAAAAATTGTGACTTGCTGATGCTAATTCTGTGGATGGCTGTAAAAATGTAATAGTATCTTTGTTGATAAGATTGGATAAACTGGTTAAAGTAGACTGTGTTGAAATACTTTGTTTTGTCAGAGATTTATATGCAATAGATTATGGTGCCTAAAATTGTTAAAATTTATTTTAGGATTTGTTTTAAATTCATGTTTTTGTGGCTGAAAATAACTTCAACTTCAAATTGGGTATGATGGTGCTTTGGCATGAAGTGTCATATTTGATATTTTTTGTAATATAATGTTATTGTGTTGTAAGTACTGAATAACCTTAATTTTACACTCCCCAACTATTTGTACCCTACATGCTTGCTAAGCTATTTCAAACACACACACACACACTGCTTTCCATATTTTTTCCCCTCGGTTTTACTATGCTTGGATTTAAATCTCCTATTCCTTTCCTTCTTAATTTTCAAATAATATATATATATATATATATATATATATATATATATATATATATATATATATATATACAAGGGTAAGTCAAAAAGTTCCAGGAAAAATTCAATATACTCTTTATTTAAGGAAATTCAAACATCATTTTTCTACATATCTACCATCTAACTCTATACACTTTTCAAGGCGCTGTTTCCACCTCTGCAACCCTTCTTTGTAGAAATTTGGGGCCTTTCTATTAAACCATGTTGAAACTGCATGTTTAGCAGCATCCAAAGATTCAAACCGGACTCCTCTTAAGTGTTCCTTGAGTTTTGGGAACAGGAAAAAATCTGAAGAAGCAAGATCAGGACTATAAGGAGGATGTTGAAGAGTTTCCCACCTAAATTTCCGTAGGACTTCTCTTGCAACCCTTGATGAATGTGCTGGAGCCTTATCATGATGGAGCAAAATTCTGCGGTGCAACTTTCCTCGGCGTTTTTTAGCCAATGCAGTCTTCAGTTTTTGCAAAACACCTTTGTAGTAGTTCCCGGTGATTGTTTTTTATCCTTCAAGGAAATCAATCAAAATCACTCCTTTGGAATCCCAAAACACTGTTGCCATAACCTTCTGGGCAGATCTCGCCACTTTGAACTTCACTGGTGCAGCTGAACCTCTTGGTAACCATTGCTTTGATTGAATTTTACTTTCTGGGTCATATTGATGGATCCAAGTTTCATCTCCAGTAACAATCCGGTCAAAAAACTCTGATTCATTTGATTCAATCTTCGTTAAAACTGCAAGAGAAAGTTCAGCTCTTTGATGCAGTTGGTCTTCGCGCAACGCTTTTGGGACCCAACGTGCTGAAAGTTTACTCAAACCAAGATTTTCATTTAAAATTGAAAATGCGGAACCATGGGAGATCCCAGTTTCATTAGCTATCATATCGATAGTAATCCGACGATCTTCATCCACTAGATTCTGCACCAAAGCCACAATTCTTTCATTTTTTGCAGTCGATGGTCTTCCCTCTCTTGGGTTGTCTTTGAGGTCCTCCCGACCATCCTTAAATCGCTTTATCCAATCATAAACAACTGATTTAGATGGAGAAGAATCTCCATAAACTTGTTGCAAAGCTTCAATAATTTTTCCTGGTTTCCAATCAAGCTTGGTCAGGAACTTGATGTTAGCTCTCATCTCAAAATTTTTATTTTCCATGGGTTCAAGAAGTTACTTTTCTGAAGCAGATGTTAACACCACGGTAGCAAGAGGATGACTGAGGTAACAAGTCTATATGATCACTACATCACAGATAATTGTTTACCAAGTATTTGGGTTGTTTCATTCCTGTGTAAATACATCATTCAACAATTTTTCCTGGAACTTTTTGACTTACCCTTGTATATATATATATATATATATATATATATATATATATATATATATATATATATATATATATATATATATATATATATATATATTTCAGTATGTATTATATTATATTATATTATTTTATATATATATATATATATATATATATATATATGTATTTCAGTATGTATTATATTATATTATATTATTTTATATATATATATATATATATATATATATATATATATATATATATATATATATATATATATATATATATATATATATTTCAGTATGTATTATATTATATTATATTATTTTATATATATATATATATATATATATATATATATATATATATATAAAATATATATAATATATATAATATAATATAATATAATACATACTGAAATTCAAGTGTTTTGTTTTGAAATTATTATTGAGACCAAACTTGAAAATGAACCATCAAGTTTTTGCGTTCATTTTATCCCAACTTTTGAGCTGACGTGACATGCATCTGATGTTGTGTGTGTCTGTGTGTGTGTGTGTGTGTCTGGTGTCGTGTGTGTGTGTGTGTGTTTAGAAAGGGTGAATGACTATAGAAATCAGTGTGTTCATCCTTTAGTTATTTAATTGTATGATTAAATTTGAACCGATGTGTATCAAAAAGGTGTTAAAGAATTCGAGAAGTTAAGAGAGCATTGTGGGTATTGTAATTACACACACACACACACACACACACACACACACACACATATATATATATATATATATATATATATATATATATATATATATATATATATATATATATATATATTGGGCCTTTACCGATCACATATGATCTCACCCCTGGGGCATCTTTATCAACAGAGCTTCACTGAATGGGGCTTTATTTTAGCCAGGGGTGGACCCTTCCCCATTCTCAGTCGGATTGAAGGCCATATTAATGATTAATCCATTAATCCAGTAATAAATCTCCTGGATTTACCAGAGTAAAAATCCCTTTCTAACTGCATTTTAATTCATTCAGAGCGCAATTTCGACCTGACTTCGCCTTATTTATCTCCATTTCCCGTCTTTATCGTTCATTATTCTTCACTATTTTCATTATTCTCTGACTCTATCGTCATCACTGTTATTATTTTGACTGTTATTGCTATTATTATCGGCTTTCGTTTGGCTATAGAGGTTAAATGATAGTCACTTTTTTTATGCCGTCGATCTAAGATGCTCTGTTTCTGTATATTTATTATTATTATTATTATTATTATTATTATTATTATTATTATTATTATTTTAAGTTACATTTAGTTTAAGGGCTAACAGACTCTGCTGGCATAAGGCCAGTTTGCCATCACTAATCAATATCAGCAGTTTCTTTTATTTTGCAATGAATATTGGAAGAAGTATTGTGCTGGCTTACACCATATTTTATATCTCATAATTAACTCTATTAAAGGGTTGTCTTATTACATTTTATTTATTAACTCTCTCTCTCTCTCTCTCTCTCTCTCTCTCTCTCTCTCTCTCTCTCTCTCTCTCTCATTAATAAGTGTAGATTAAATGACCATGTACAGGAATATCAAATGTATATTTAAAGAAAAATAAATGCTTTGTATATTACAAGCAAAGGGAGGTTCTCTCTGCCACTTTCTCAAAATAGATTCCTTTTAGACGAATAATCTCATGAAATACTTATTATGTCTCTTTAATTTAGTTATATATATATATATATATATATATATATATATATATATATATATATATATATATATATATATATATATATATATTTATATATATAATATATATACTGTATATATATATAATTTCTTTGGTAGTTTTGTGAAGTAATATTTCTGACTTGAATAAATCTAAATGTATTTGTCTTATTGGCAGGAATTTGTTTATTAAGCAGGGGACTTCAAACTTCGGAGAGAGAGAGAGAGAGAGAGAGAGAGAGAGAGAGAGAGAGAGAGAGAGAGAGAGAGAGAGAGAGAGAGAGAGAGAGAGAGAGAGAGAGAGAGATTTTATCATTACAATTGGATTAAAATGACATTTTCAATTTTTATAAAAAACCACTGCTTCAATTTCAACCAAATTTGGCAAACATACACATACATATATAATATACATGTGTATGTGTGTGTGCACCATATACAGACATATATATATGTGTGTGTATGTATCATCAGAGAAGATGGACAGCAAAGAGTAAAAGGCAGAAAGAAAGAGAGAAGCAATGCATATGACAGCATGTGTTGGACGGCTCACTGTAAGCAATGTTGCATGTGTGTGTTTGTGTGCATATAGGGTATTCAGTTTGGTTCATCCATTAAAACAGTATTTATTATTATTATTATTATTATTATTATTATTATTATTATTATTATTATTATTATGTTACTTTGAGTGTCACATCTCCGTCTCAAACAACCATCCATCTACAACCCCTATGTACAACCCTTTTCTCAAAACATTTACGACCCTTTTCCCACAACCCCCATATGCAACCCATTTCCCACAATCCCTAATATGTAAACATTTTTCCACAATCCCCGGTATACAACCCCCACATACATCCCTTTTCCCACAATCCCCATTTACAACACTTTTCCCACATCCCCCAGTGTACAACCCACACATACTGTACATCCCTTTTCCCACAACACTTTTCCCATAACCCCTAAATTACAACCTACATATCCCATTTCCCACAACCCCTAAAATACACCCCACACATACGTCCCTTTTCCCACAATGTATATTTACAACCATTTTCCTACAGCCCACAGTATACAACCCACACACATCCCTTTTCCCACAATTTATTTACGACCATTTTCCTACAGCCCACAATATACAACTCACACACATCCTTTTCTCACAACTGCCCATATACAAATCTACCTACAACCCCTTGCCCACAACCCCTTAAATACAACCCACACATACATCCCTTTTCCCACAACCCCCATATGTATGCAACCCATTTTCCACAACCCCTAAAAACAACCCACATATAATTCCCATTTTCCACAACCCCTAAAAACAACCCACATATAATTCCCATTTTCCACAACCCCTATATACAACCCTTTTCACACAACTAATATACAACCCACACCTAAATCTCATTTACTACACCCCTATATATAACCCTTTTCCCACAACCCCAGTATACAACCCACACATCCCTTTTCCCACAACCCCTATATACAACCGTTTTCCTACAACCCCAATATACAGCCCGCACATAAATCCCTTTTCCTACAACCCTCTTTACGATCGATTTTCCTACAACCCAATATACAGCCCACACATCCCTTTTCCCACAACCACCCATATACAGCTCTATCTACAACCCCAGATATAAACCCTGCCCACAACCCCAATATACAGCCGACACAGACATCCCTTTTCCAACAACCCCCATATTTACCCCTTTTCCCACAACCCAATTACAACCCTTTTTCTACAACCCCAATATACAACCCACACATCAATCCCTTTTCCTACAACCCTATTTGCAACCATTTTCATACAACCTGCAGTATACAACCCAAACACATCCTTTTTCCCCACAACCACTCATGTACAATTCTACCTACAACCCTTTGTCCACAACCCCTAAAATACAACCCACAAATAAAAATTGCTTTTCCCACAACCCTCATGTGCAGCCCTTTTCCCAAAACCCCTAAAATACAACCCTAATGTAAATCATTTCCCACAACCCTCATTATACAACCCAAACATACATCCCTTTTCTCGTGACCCTCGTTACAACCATTTTCCTACAACCCCCAATGCACAACACATCCCTTTTCCCACAACCACCCATATACAACTCTACCTACAATCCCCATATACAACCCTTTGCCCACAACCCAATATAGAACCTCCATATACAACCTTGTTCCCACAGCCCCCACATGCACCCCTCTGCCCACAACCATGGTCTCTCTCTCTCTCTCTCTCTCTCTCTCTCTCTCTCTCTCTCTCTCTCTCTCTCTAAGGAATTAGTATAAAATTATTTAAAAGGAACAACTAACTCGTATCAGATAGTAACTGTGTCATAAAGGCGTAAACCCTTAGATTATGAGAGGCTGAAATCAGCTTAAAAGCATTAATTGCATAAAGGTCTCTTTACACTCCCAGATTATTACCTGATACAGTTGAAAGCCAGCTCACTGCTTAACTTTTTTGTATTTTATATCAATTTTTTATATTTTCTGTATGTGATGGGAGTTATAATTATATACCAAATTAAAGAGGAATAAATTCTGAATAGAATTATATAGAATGTTATATATAAATCGATTTTAAATATGAGAAGAAATCGAAAGTTTGTCTGAAAATGTCAAACTTTTAACAGTCAAGACATCGTAGGTGTTTGGAGTGAGTCCTATCAGTCTGGTAGGCTTTGAAAAGGACGTATTTCAGCCAATAAGAATCCAACTGCCACTCCGTCCTGCGTTCTGATTGGTCAATTCCTTCCCGCGCTTATAGTTACAATTGTGTTCTGTCCATCAAGGGGACTTTGTTACCAATGGCTTTCGACCAATGAGAATCCAGATACTAGCCATCCTGTGCTCTGATTGGTCAACTATTCTTAGCCATAGTTCCCGAATGTAAACAAACATTGAACATTCCCCTGCTGGTTTTCACGTGAGTATGCCGAGTTGTTGCTCATTTTAGACATATTTTTTCGTTATTTTAGACGTTATTTTAATTTTAAATGACATTATTGTATAGTTTAATGCCATTTTTTGTTCGTGGGATGGAAGGGAATCCTCCTGCACCGTCAGTAGTGAGTTTAGGAGGGGTTTTAGGAGTGCCACCTTCTGTAGGCCAGGGTCCTGTGAGTGTGCCGAGTTGCCGATCTATTGTAGACGTTATTTATCGTTATTTTAGCCGTTATTAAATTTAAAGTAACGCAAATAACGTCTAAAATATCTTAATAAGTTTCCGTTCATCAGAAGGTTCACGGTCATGTACATCATACCTTTCAATGTTCTGTAGTGTGGGTAGGTAGTAGCTGCCCAGACCTGTCATGACTGATTGATTGGAATTGTTATGTATCACTTTTTTTCCCATCTAACATGACACTCAACTTGCTTCTCCTTTTCCAGATGCAGTTTTTTGCTTCGTACAAGAGAGAACCTTCTGGCCAGTCCAAAAAAGGATAGACTTTTGTGAATGGACCGACAAACACACTGTGTGGATTTCTGGATTGTTATCATTTTTGAGTAAGTATGAATTTGCGTGTAATTGTACCTTTTGTTATTAGAAAATTTAAGTATTAATTAACTTTAGTATTAAATGGGGGTGCAGACAAGGCTTGCAAAGCTACATGGCTGTTATGATTAGGCCAGTGTAGCTGTAGTTGCTGGTGATTCCCTTCTGGTGTAGGAATTTAGGTGTGTCCTTTCTTTAAGATGTCCTTGGTCTCCCCAGAGGACACAGGATCCTTCTCAAAATCCCAAAACGTAGTTACCGTAGGGGGGGTAGTGCCGTCAGTGCATCTCACGCAGTGCACTGTAGTCCTTACTTAAGGTTCTTATCAGCATCCCTTCAGCCTCTAGCTACGACACCTTTCATTCCTTTTACTGTTCCTCTGTTCATATTCTCTTTCCTTTGTCTTACTTTCCAGCCTCTCTTAAGAGTTGATTCATAGTGCCACTGTGAGGTTTTCCTCCTGTTACACCTTTCAAACAGTTTTACGGTCAATTTCTGTTTCAGTGCTGGATGACCTCATAGGTCCCAGTGCTTGCCCTTTGGCCTACATTCTGTATTCTATTCTATTCTATTCAAACATGTTGTGTTATTTCATTCTCCGGTACAACGCCAGACTCATATGGCAATTTGAACCTTTTCTCAGCTGCCTCAGAAGTATTTCCAATACTTTCGTAGTGTATTTTTGCATTGTTATTTATCTCTATAGCTTTGCCTTTTTCTCCCAAGGTCATATCAACATGCAAATTTTAAGCGTTATTCTTGTAGAGTTGTATATCTGTTGATCTCTTTGTAGACAGAAGTTTGACAGTACGTACCTTGAATTTATTTTCATTACTTTTGAAAAGATTGACAGTATGTACCTTGAATTTATTTTCATCGTTAATTTTAAAAAGGAAAATTGCACTTTTTTCTCTTCCATCTTACTTTTCTCCTCAGTCCTCTCCCAACGGTTTTTTCCTAGTGCAACTGCAGAAGGTTCTCCTCCTGTTACACCTCTCAGACCTTTTTATTCTTCGCAGTTTCCCGTTCAGCACTGAGTGACCTTTCCATAGGTTTCAGCGCTTGGCAGTAGGCTTTGATTTTATATTCCATTCCTTTCATATTAAAGCTAAGCATGAATGGATGCGAGTTAAGATTACCGTTGTGAATTGAATTACAATTTCTGAGTGGCTATTGGTCATGAGTAAATGTAAGGAGAAGGTTGGAATGAATGCAGGGGTAACTTTTACACTTGGTATGCACAAGTACCTTGGGTGCCTGTTTCAGTCCATTCCCGTTGGTGCCCACACCTTTGTTCTTTAGGCAGTCGTGAAATGAGTGCTTGGATCCCTGGGAAGGTTTTGCCAAAAATATCAAGTATTCTTTGTCTTCATATCTGTGCTCACCACTTAGTCATGACTGATGTAATGTTCAGGCAGAGGGGAAAGTCAGTAGTTTGTACCTGAAACTTTTAAGAGTTTTGTATATTTGAGGCGTCAATAGTATTTCTGCTTTTATTGCATATGTTTTGTTGGATTTCATTTTGATATTGTATTTTTCCTTTCAGAATTGAGAAATGAGCCTGTTAAGTACCGGTATATCACATTGTCATCTCCAGATGGTTTTAGAGAAGTCCCTGTCCTTTTTGCCAGCAGAGGTAATTATGATTAAAACTTTTTTTACATTTTTTTATACTTGTTGTTAACACTATAATTCAACACCTTTTCGTTGTTAACACTATAATTCAACACCTTTTCATCATTTTTTCCTGGACCTTCTTACATGACTATGGGCCTCTTTGGTGATTTCTGATGAGTATGTTTTATTTATATTCTTTGCAACATTACCAATAAGTCTAGTTATTATTAAATAATCATATTTGATACCCTTTTTCTGTATAATTTTCAATAAATAATAAGTTTCCGTTTATCAGAAGATTCATGGTCATTTTATATCATACCTTTCAATGTTCTGTAGTATGGGTAGTAGCTGCCCAGACCTTTCACAGCTGATTGAGAGGAATTTTTTATGTATCACTGCTTTTTTCTCATCTACCATGACACTCAACTTCCTTCTCCTTTTCCAGGTGCAATTTTTTGCTTCGTATAAGAGAGAACCTTCTGGCTATTCTCCTTAAAAGGATAGGGATTTGAATTGACTGACAAACACACTGTGTGGATGTCTTCATTTTTATAATTTTTGGGTAAGTATGGATTTGCGTGTGATCGTACCTTTTGTAAGAGTAAAATTCAAGAGTGAATCAACTCTAGTATTAAATGAGGGTGCAGACAAAGCTTGCAAAGCTGTGGCCATTAGATTAGACCAATATTTAACTTAGGGTTCTTTGCAGCACCCCTTCAGTCCCTAACTGCAACCCCTTTCATTCCTTCGACTGTACCTCCATCCATATTCTCTCACTTCCATCAAATTTCCCACCATCACCTGACAATTGTCTCAACATTATTTTCAGCGCTGAATGACCTTGTAGGTTCCAACCCGTGGCATTTGGTCAAAATTTTATATTACAGTTCTAGTTCATGTGTTATTTCTTGCATGGCTTAAGCTAGATGGCACCAAGGATGTTTTGCACCTTCTGCTCTAAGGTCCAGTGTCAAATTTCTCTCACTGACAAAAAGAAAAATCCTTTTCAGACATTATGAAAGAGGAGATATGGGACTTGTCATGCTTCTGCAAGAGTCTGCTAGGATTATGTTTTTTAGTAGAATCATCTTTTCACCTGTGCATTGCCCTTGAGGCGAAATGCTCTCCCAGCATTTGATGTCTTCCCAGTAATTGATGAATTGACTCCCCTTTTTTTGAATTCAGTGACAGGGCCTGAGGATGTGCCATGGTAAAGAGACTGGTTTTGGTTCCACCTGTAGCATAAACAGTTGATCTTGGAAGCTCCTGGTTTTCAGGGATTTCTGACTCATTTTGTATGAACACAAAATCAATGACACCACTAGCATCTGTAGTCATCGAAAGGAATGCCATTTCAAGAGCTAACCGTACGCTATTCTTGGAGTTGGCATGTGTTGCTCTTACCTTTCGTATGTGTGGTTCTAGTTTGTCCTTTGGTTGTAACATGTTGACTTCAGGTACGTCGCCTGGATAGGTGCCATGGTCAGAGACTGGTATAGGCAATTGGCTTCGGAGGTTCCTGGTTTTCAAGTGTTGAGCTTAGTGGTCTGGGTTCAAACTCAGGCATATGGTGTTGAAATCAGGGACTGACACCTGGTTTTCAAGCATTGGTCTGAGGAGCTCATGGTTTTTAAAAATTTGTGACACATTTGCATGAGAACAGTATCATCAAAATCACTGAGGTACTTTGTTAGATTATTTAGAGAGAGGGAGAGAGAGTGGTCCCGTCTTCAAGACTTCAATTGCATTGTAGTATGGTCTTTCACAAATAACAATACAATATAATTGTACATTTTGTAAGCTGTCTTTAGTTTTAGCTTATGGTAAATGTGGGTTATTTATAGTAAACAAAATTGGCAGTCAAAAACACATGGTACTGAAAAATGTAATGGTTTCAGTGCCAGGTCATCAGACCAAACCTTCATTAAATCAAAGCAAATCAACAGTCAAAAACATAAGTATATACTGTAATGCTGTTTTTACCAAACACGTCTTGCTATTCTGTCAGCAATCTCCTTCGTATGCATACTATGTATTATTGATGCTTTAATTTTAACCCTATTAAAGATATTTTACAGCAAATTTGCTATATATTTGTGGAATACTATACAAACATTGACTTAGTCATATGTAGAGGCTAGACACTGTGATCACAAGGTCGTCCAATGCATGTCATAGGCTGCATGCATTTACAAAGTTGACTGTGGGGCATCTGTGCCTTTCGATTTTGATTTTCGTCTGAGTTGTAGCATTCGCTACTGACGTGGTTTGTATAGAGTAGAAATTTGTAGTTATACCTACTGTATTATAGTAATGCAAATGTCGTACACTACTGAGTTTACATAATTGAGATGCAAAAAGTCAGTGTTTGCCTAGCTATCTGTGTATGTGTGTTAGTGTTCATTTCTGATACTGGATTTGTCTGGTATTTAATCAGCTTTTACAGACACAACCACCTTCTTCCCTTAATGAACTGTACTGTGATTCATAATACTGTAAATATCACAGCGGCTGAAGATGGATGTTTGAAAGGAATGACCTATTGCATAGACATTTGTTTTGTATTGAGGCCTTATGTACAAAATTTTTAACCTAAATCAAAATTGTTTTGAGTTCAGCTTACCAGCTTCTAAACCGTTAGTTGCTAGAAATCCATGAGCTTAAGCTGGACTGTATAGGCTAGTTGAATGCCCTAGTCTAAACTACAGTACACCGTATACATTATACAACTGTTGTTCATTTCTGTAACATACTGTATATTGTGTCGTGGGTAGCTAGGAGTGGTCAGCATCCACTACCATAATTTATTTGGTGCAATTATCCATGCTTTCATTTGTGATGGTCGTGTTCAGTGAGTTTTTGCTTTTGGGGTCCTGTTGTTGGTTGGTCACTGCATAACCATGTTCTCAGATGTTGGAGTTTGCTGTAACCTGTGTGCTATAGCCTTCCTCAACAATAAATTGAAGTTCTTGTCAAGGTTTGCTCAGGTGGCATTCTTAGAAAATGTATGAGAGAGGGAAGTTAGAATTCAAACTGGAGAGGACACCCTCGTGTCATCTTTGTTGACTGGTACGTTTTGTGTGTAGGCAGAGTTCAGTCGTAAATGCTTGAAATATGGAATAGGTGACTCGGAAGAAGACAGAGGTTTTACCCACTGCTTACTTGGTGGTCAGGAAAAAAGTCTCAGGGGAAAAAAGTCACAATTTTGACTAGGGGAAAAAAAGCCACATTAATTTATAGTGGCCGGTAATAAAGTCACAGGGGTCATTCTCTTCTTGATATTTACAGTCTTTTGTTTATGTTTATACATTAATCCCCAATGGGCTTATACTAAACACACCACAAAGGTGGATACATACTGGGTTAAAACCCTTGGTGTCACTATTTAGGAAAGATTAGTATGACTTTTTCCTGTGATTTTTTTACCTGTTACTTTTTCACGAGGATTCGCTTACTTTTGCCTAGCAGGTTTTGACTAGTCTTTTAAGATTTTGGTTCTTCTCCCTGTAACTGGCTCTTGTAAAAAGAATATGATTGTCATGGAACTGAATTTTCCCTTTGTTTATATAATCTAACTTCTTTGGATGAACTTAAGTGACAGTTTGTGTTTTCATTTTACATTAAGGGGTTTCTTCAACTCTTGATGCTTAGAATTGTGTAATGTGTACAATAGCTTTTGGTGACTGTGAAGGTATGTGTCAAAATGGTAGTTGAGACTGGAATTCCTGAGACCAATTTTGGTTCTCATTGATGAACAGAAGCTGCAAATAACAATCCAGATGTCTAATGTTGAGGACTCAGGTGACTAACTGCTGCAGAGAAGAAAATCAGGTGATAAAGTACAGCACTGAGGTTACCATTTTGCTTTTTTTTTTAGAGAATTGAGAATACATGACCAGACACTTTGGTGACAAAGTACACCTTTCATTTGCCTGTCCTGTAGATGATGTTGGTTTCTCTGTCAGTGCTAACAAGGAAGTAAATTTTCTGATATTGTATGGAAGTCACTGAATATTTATTGCCCATGGGCTCTGCCCAAATCGCACGTTTCACCTGTAATAAGAAATAGTATAAGGTTTTGTACTGAACTGAGATGAAAGTGGTGTCATTCATTTTTCCCCTTTTAGGAGGAAAGTGAAGGAGCATAGTACCATGAAACACTTGGCCCCTAAACATCATACGTGCCAGTTAAACCAAACTGAAAATGAGAATGCTGATCAAGGCTCCCTCTCCTCTCAATGGGGACAGTATACTCACTCATTTAAAAAAAAACTGTGTGCAATTCTCCTCCACTGAAGCAAATAGCTAACTGTTCCTTTCTTGGGAATTAAGTGGAAATACGGCAAGAGGTTTGTGTATTCTGTGAATAAAGATGTTTCAAAGCTGTTCTCTGCTGCTAGAGATGTATTAATACTATTTTATATGCAGGGATAGTTGTGGCTATGCTTCTAGTATTCAAATAAAAATTTACATGAAATTGAACGTTCAGAACACGAGTTATTAAGGCAAGAGTATTTTAGGTGACTGCATTGTTTTCTTGTATGAAAATGTCCAATTGACAGCCTTGAATTTAAACTTATTTTTTCTTTACAGGTTACTTGAAAACACTTTTCATCTGAGTCATCATCCACCTGCAAGTTGTTACGAGCTTTCAAGTGGG
Source organism: Macrobrachium rosenbergii (assembly GCA_039081455.1). NCBI lineage: Eukaryota > Metazoa > Arthropoda > Malacostraca > Decapoda > Palaemonidae > Macrobrachium > Macrobrachium rosenbergii. Next base: position 40,918 of record JANJGK010002985.1, on the reverse strand, counting down.
CACTTTCGATTGTGATTGCGTACAGGACCAAAATGTCAGTCCAATGAGATTTAAGTGCTCTATGTACTTTATAGTAATAGAGGTCATAATAATTTAATAACTTATCACAGGGCAAGTTTTTTTGAGGGTCTAACAATGTGACTTTGTGGTCCTGTTAAATGAGTGTACTATATGAGTGTAAAGGTGTCTTATATATTTTTGTGATATATTTTATTTTTTTTTATATTTGACTGTAGGTTTTTACAGTATGATTTTATATCCGGAAGTATTTTTAATGTTATATTTAGAATTATTTTCTCTTTTAAGTGATTCTTACATGTAAAGTTACAGTGGTTTTTTGGCAGTTTTGTATTACCTTTGCTTTTTTAAAAGCAACATGTGCAATTTACATCATTGGCATAGTTGATATTTTCATTGTCTGATTGCAGTTCAAACAGTGACCCTGACTAATAGTTAAGCTGTTAAGAAGAGGAAGAGGACACATAGTTTATTTGTCACTCTCTTGGACTCTTGAGAACATTTTATGAACTTGTCATTTTACATATTGAAGGTATCTTTTTCATCATGTCTTCTGTTAAGGTATATGAATAATCATGACTGCTAAATTGCCAATGATTATGGTTTTTGGAACACTTACTGTCAAGAATGGGTCATTTTGTGTGAGGTTTTAAGGTTACCTCTTTAAGCAGTGGAAAACTTAACAACTAATTTCTTTAAGCAGCAAAAAACTTTACAACTGATTTCTTTAAGCAGCGCAAAACTTAACAACTAATCTCTGGTAAAATGTGTTCTCTGCATAGTACTTGCTTTTGTCTGTGAGAAGCTCAGTATATTAACCTAGCCTTATTTGTGTGACTTTTTAGACACCATAACCAACTGTAGAATGAAAAATGAGAAAATCAGGCCCAAGTAGGTGGCGTATGTAGGCAAGGTCCTGCAGGGGTAACAGTTTTACATCAGTATTTGCCTTATCTCATTTGACTGATGATTGCTCTGTATAGTTTCGAGAGGAAAGCACATTAATAGGTTGACAGTAGGCTTTGTGCCTCAAGAAGCCACAGTTACTGGGTCTTCATATGGCTAACCTCTGACTTCACCAGCTCAGATGCATTCAATTTCTTTGCAGCGTCCCTTTGGGTCCTAGCTCCAACCCCTCTCATTCCTTTTACTATACCTCTGTTCATATTCTCTTTCTTCCATCTTACTTTCCACCCTCTCTTCACAATAGATTTGTAGTGCAACTGCGAGGTTTTCCTCGTGTTACACCTATAAGACGTTTTTACTGTCAATTTCCGTTTCAGCGCTGGATGATTGATCTCGTAGATCCCAGTGCTTGGCCTTTGGCCTAAACTCTACCTTCTATCCTATTCTCATACTCCTTTCAAGTTTGTATGGGCGATTTAGGCAAGTTAAGTGGATCCAGCTTCCTTCCAACTATGTCAGTTTCTCCCTGGAATGGATTTCTTGAATGTGCCCAAATATCACTGGGGGAGGACTTTTTTCTCCCTATCATTCACCTATTCATTATCAATCATATAATTGATTTATGTATTTCACCTTCGTTACGGCGCTGAATAATCCTGATGGGTTCTGGCACTTGGTCTTCAAGACCTAAATTTCGTAATCAATCACAGCAGTCATCGTGATTGTGCTCTAGAGTTTGGGAATGTAGGTATGTCCTGGCCCTCTTTGTATCAATTCTACTGTTTTTGAAATCCGAAATTTAAGGGGACCTCAAGTCTGGTTTTCACCTTGTCAGGTTAGGTGACACCTATGTTTCTCAGTGTATCCTCTAATGTGGTGTATTGCCAATGAATTTGTAGGTATTGCTTGCTAGCCATTGCTTTGCTGTGGGATAAAACCACTTAACTCATCTCCCATACTTTCTGCTGGTTATACTAGGTCTACTCTGCAATTGATTGATCATCAAGAATAGGCAAGCTCTGTTATCCAAGTTTTCCCTTTTTTTATGACCAGTGAGTTGGAACTGCTTGATCAACTCCCTGGAAGTGGTCCAGTTTGGGGTTTTAACTTCTTGTCGCTTTGAGAGCCTGGAATAAACATCATTTTTTTCCATTTCTTCTGATGTTTTGCTTTCAAGTAGAATTGGACCCAGGCAGTGGCTAATCCTTTTGTCACCCTTTAGAGGGGTAGTGCTGCAACGCCTTTCATTCCTTTAACTGTACCTCTGTTCATATTCTCTTTCTTCCATCTTAATTTTCACACTCTTCAAACAGTTGAGTCATCGTGCAACTGCGAGGTTTTCCTTCTGTTAGACCTTTCGACAACTTTTTACTGTCAGGTTCCATTTCAGTGCTAAATGACCTCATAGGTCCCAGTGCTTGGCCTTTGGCCTAAATTCTGTATTCTGATCCTTTTGCCAGGTCTGTACCGAGAGTCTGTCTTCACTGCTGGATCCAGGTTGGCTCTGCTTATCTTTATCAGTTCAGTACCCCTTTTAGGGAGTCAGTTATCTGTGAGATCTATTGAACAGCTGTTTCTTGTTTTTGCCAACTGCTGTCATGCAGTTTTGGGAAACAGATAATAATTGATTTAGACAAAATTAAACCAACTGTTAGTGTGTGGTATTCTCCCACTGTCATTCTCAAACATCAACTCCCAGGTACTTTTTTTTTTTATATAGTATCTGCGTGATAGCAATTTACAAATGAATGACTAAGTGCTGGTCCTTGATGGATTTCGCAATTTTTCTGCAAATTCTTTTTGATTTACTGTACCTATGTTGTTGTGTCTAAAAATCATACAATATCATTAAATGCTGATATACCTTACCTTATGTTGTTGTATCTAAAAATCATACAATATCATTTAGTGCTGATATACTGACCTTATGTCGTATCTAAAAATCATATGATATCATTTAGTGCCCTCACCTGTAAAAAGAGTCTGTTACCCCTGTGCTTTCCTTGATACTCTGATAATGTCTTAAGATCCACCATCATATGTTATGAGGTTCTTTTTTGTTTGGTTCTTTCATGTAGATTGTTGATTGAAGTCCCTCTAGTGCTAGGGACATTTCATATAGGCATTAATAGCCAAGATACATAATACTGTTAAGATGTGTACTTTATGTAAATATTTACAATATCTGAAAGTTTTATTGTATTATATGACAAGTGAATCTGAGTTTTTTTTTTACATTTTACATTGTTTTTGCCTTGTAAATAAATGTGTGTGTTTTGTTAACCAAATTATTCTCACTTTCTGTCCTAAGTTATTCATACAAAAAAAGCCTGTTATTTCCAGTAGACCAAATGTACTGAATCCCATGTAATAAATAATTAAGACAGCTTGTACACCTCTTCCTTTTGGATTTTCTTGGTCACGTTTTTGAGTCCTGCCCTAAAGTATCCAAGTAATGCGTTACATGAATTCAAAGGATTAGACCTGCAGAGGTAAATACGAGAAATTGTGTTTGATTCTAGATTAAAGTTTGTGTTGATACTCATTCTTGTGCAAGTACATTACATACATTTGTTTTCTTGATAGTCAATTTTCTACTACGTATGGATTATTTAGTTCATGATGAGATTCTGTTTTGTGTTTTGTGTTCTGTCTTGAATGGTGGCTTCTCAAAAAATCGCAGAAGCAGCAGGTACTGGTAGAGGTGTCACTTCTCTTGATATATGTTTAGGTTGGTGTAACTCATAAGTTTTTCCCAGTGTGTCGAGTTCAAAGCTACTGGTTGGAGAAGAGCAAGAGCCCTTGCCAGCACAAGGCTGGCTGAACCTAGATGGATAGTTGAAATGGCTCGTATCTGGCATCTTCTTATAATAGTCCAAAGTCCTATCATTGGCCCCTCCTTTCGTGAATCTAATGTATTGTCTTCATTCTTCTCGAGCCTTCGGACATACCCAAACTGGTAAAGTTTTGGTCTGTTTATTATTGTGACTACTCTAGACGTATCTCAGCACTTTGATCTGCATTTTGTCCTACTTGCTTTTTTCGCTTCCTCAAGCCCCACACTTGTGCACTGTAAGTCAAGGTGGTTCATGCTTTTTTTCAAACCTTCACTCTTAAAATCTCTTGTTGATACAAGGTCCCATTTTTTATTGATGTCTGCTTCTGTTCCATCATTTTCATGTGTTCTTGTTACTCGTTTTGTGTGTAATCTCTTCACTAGCTTTTGTACATCACTTGTATTTTTTACACATTCACTGTTAGAGTTTCAATTTTCCACTGCCAAACAACTTCCTAGTTCTTCCTTATCTGATCCTCTATGGACTTTGCTAATATAACCATGCAGATGTTACGTCCAAGTTTTCACATTGATACTTTTCTGTCTCATGGCACCCAGAGTTGTATGGGACAGAGGTTTGACTCCCGTCGTTGATTCATTGTGAAACAATAGATCATTGGGTGAGGACTCTGTTGTTTGTACAGTCCATACTGATGTACCTCAGAAATATGTTTGCCAGCTGTTTAAATTCATTACAAATACCGTGTCCCTCTGTAGCAGACGCTTAACCAGTCGTCATTATCGCTGTTGACAAGTATTGGTTCTCATACCTGTGGATCTAATACTGTCAAAGTTACTGATATTTCCTCAAGAACATCTCTCGCTATCACAAGTAGATCTGGACTTTGCGTTAATCCTTGTTGTATACCTGCTGGCATTGCCAAATGGTGATAATGTATTGCTGTTTGACATTATACATTTTCAGGAGACACTTTTACAGTGTATGTTGCTTCCACAACACACCGCATTTACCTTTTGTAAAACACTCGCCATCCTCCTCCTACGATCAAGTCTGGAACATCATTTAATTCTCCTTTAACTTGATGCCTCTGAAGCTTCAGCATTTCAAGATCTCATATCCCCTTCTGTAGCTGTGAATGACTAACTAAATAGCTCTGTTAAGTGCCAGATGTGTAAATCACCTCTACTGTATGTTGTACCTTGACATTTAGTCATTCTGCGGATGATTCACCGCAACAGTTGTCGCGTAGAAGTCCCATCACCTTGTCCTCCTTCCAGACCTTATTTCTGGTTGTCGGACATACTTCGTGTCCTCTCAGAAGTGTCTACAATATTTAAGCCCTCTACTTGAGGTATTTGTACCATGCAAGGTGTTAAGAGGCAACCAAATATCATTTCTTGCATACAGTTTCCAGTCCCTGACTCTGGTTTGTTGTGCCTACACCTCTGTTTGGTCCTCCCTGACATTCAGACTGCCATGCAGTTTTCTATTACCTCTGCTCAGTGCTCTTCTGATGTCTCAGTTTAATTGTACCCGTACCTCTCACCTGTTTGAATGTTTTCATCTGTTTGAATGCCTCTGAACTCCTTATGGTTTAACGTGCATCTGTCCACCACCTGTGCTCTTCGTGTTACGTATTCCTGTCTCTCTCTGCCTGCTATTCCTTCTGGTTTACAAAACTCTACTTTAACCCAGTTTATCTACTGTCAACGTCTATTCAGTATCCATTTGTATTTGCTGTGTGGTTCTTGTTTAGTTGCTTCATGTTAATGTACCGTGTCCTCTTTAAATTCACTCTTGTTTTTCTCCTTAACTTTTGTCTTTTTTATTTGAAATGTTCAGCCTTGTCAATTTCACCGTGGACTTTGCTAATACTAGATGCAATAATATAACCATGCCTGTGTTTTGTCCTGACCTACTTCTTGTCTTTTCAGAAGTGTCTCCAATATTCGAGTCCCTCTCTTGTATGGTCTTTGCGCTGTGTTAAGGTTTTAGATCTAACTTTGTATGACATCTTGCATACTGTTTCTAGCCTTGTTGGATTATTGTGTCTACACCTTTATTTTGGTAATCCCTGTAATCTTCATATTGTACCTTGCCCCCTTAAAATTCACTTTTGTTTTTCTCCTTAACTTTTGTCTTTTGTATTAGAAATTATCTGTTGTTGTAATCATGGTAGCTGTGTGGTACTACCTGGATTTGACAGTGTGGTGTGGTTGGGAATTCAAGTCCCAATCATGTCTTGGTTGATTTCAATGGCAGCTTGAACTATCTTTTTGACCTAGGGGTGTTGGGGAACAGGCTTAGCTGCTGAGATGTCCTCAACCACTGCTTTGTTCCCCTAGACTATATTTGTATGTGTTAGGTCACTGAGATATTTTAGGCCTGTGTAATGACCTGTTCCTTGCCTCTGCTGCTCATTAGTGACCCTTAAACCAGGCACCAATTTTGGTTCTTCATCGTCAAGATGTAGACTTTATGGCTGTATGTCCCAGCACTCTAGTTCAACATTCCCTTCTGGGGGTAAAGTGTTTGCAGTCACAGAATCATTGTCCTTGTTTCTTGATCTCTGGCTAGTCTGTCCATCCAGTCTTCTCTTCAAGTCATCAGTAATTCTTGATTTATATGGTGCTTGTGTAACTCCGTTCATATAAGGAAAACTTTTATCCTTTTCATTGTACAGTGCAGTATACAATTTACAAGCATTTGCTTTTTATAACATGAATTATTTCCTAATGGTAATTCCAGCTTTGGATAACTTGGTGCTTTCATACCAAAGGTTTGTCTTAACGACACTCTCAGTGTCACTCCAGTGTCTCAAGATTGAAGTTTCTCTCACGTACCCTAGTCTGTCTTGTTTATTGCGCTTCCCATTTTTCGTACTCCCCTTTCATTGACCGTATGTACTGGAAACCCTTTTTCTGGTGTTCTTAACTTGGATAGCTACGTTTGTGTATAATACATCACTCATGCTTCCCTCTGTAGCTCAGAAGGTGTCTTATGTCAGTGGGTATCTAGTTTAGTATGCGTCGGTTTGGTAAACAAATCAACCTAACCTAACCTAACCTAACCTAACCTAACCTAACTAACTGGGGTTCTTAATTATGTGCAGTTGTTTGTGTGTCTGCTTTTTGTAACCACCACTGCACTGACACAGGTGGTTACAGCTGTAACTTGTTCATGGTTGTGTTTTTCAATTCTCTGCTTGTGCAGTGCTTTCTCATGTTGTTCGACATTGTAACCCAGTGCATTCCTTGTACTGTATTTGTAGTGGTTTTTGTGTCTTTGTATCTTTTATTTATGAATTCCCTGCTTTTGCAGTACTTTCTCATGTTCTTAAACTTTAGACATTGTAGCCTGATGCATTGCTTGTACCTACGGTTGATTTTTGCGTCTAAATGTCCATTTTTAGTCAAATGACGTATGCAGCATAACTTCTCTTTACTCAGAGGAGCAGTGTATCCCACAATGCCTGCTTCTCATGTTTTGGAAATTAGGTGCCAATATTTTCTAATACCTTTATTTTGTAGCCTTTTCCAGTGCTGTAAGAGTCAAATGCTTTAGGACTTTTCTTCCTGAGAATCTTGTTGCAGTTCTCTCAGACATCAACAGCCAGCAATGGTTAGGACTTCCCTGTAGACCAGTCAAGCTAGGCTTCTCTGCAGTCCATGTCCCCCACTGTCCAGGAATGTGAACTGGGTGGGCACTGCATCTCATCAACCCATGGACCTTTTAAATATGTTTCCTCCATCAGGTCATTTGTTTGACCATGGATCGAGTCGTGCTTTCCAGTTTGGATGACAAGAGCCGCAAGAACCTTTTTCATTGGGATTAAGTGGCTTGAATTGGGAGTTTGTGGTTGTCCAGCCATGGTAATAGTATTTCATTGTGTCAAGAGGTTCCCTGCTTGGCTGGTTTAGATAAGCTTCAGAAACAAACTTGATATTGTTCTTACTGCCCTTGCATTTGGATAATGCTCCTTGCTTGCAGCTTTTGATCTATTCTTTCTGTATTTCCCTTTACCTTCTCTTACTTCCTAATGAACACATGTTCTTTGGAGGCTTGAATTCCAAGTCAATGGACCCTTTTGTGGGCTTGTTCCTTATGAATAGGTTTCAGCTTCTGAATAATAATATTTATGTATAGTTTATTTACTGCTTTCCATTATAGGTTTTGAATTGTTAAGGACACGTAGTAATTGTATTCTGGTGGAGCTTATCACTCGAGTTGGTACCCTTTTGCCTTCTTGCATAAGCATTGTCAATAGCTGATGAGCAATAGTGATAGCTATCAAATTCTCACTTTCCAGTGTTTAACTGGAGACGTGCAGGTCCGTGCTGAATGGAGGAATCTGTTTTGTACAGCATTTAGTTTATACTAGGACCAGTGCTTTTGACTTTTCCATAGGGCATGAGACTCCTCGCCGTAGGATGCACAGGGACCAGGACTCTCTCTCTCCTAACACCTTATGTCATCAGGATTGCTTTATCCTCTTGATTTTGTCCTGGATAGTCCTTACAGGATATTCAATCACTCATTTTTATTTCTGATTGTAGCAACAGTGATTCAATACACTGATTTGCAACTAAAGGTGGTAACCAGTATTGTCGAATGGTGGTTCTTCCTATAACCAGTATTGATAAAGGGTGATTGGTCTTCCTATAACCAGTATGATTGTTATTCTTATAACCAGTATTGTTAAAGGATGATTGGTCTTCCTGTTTATGCTTTCAGGAGGCAAAAGGAGATTGGATTTTTAAATGGATTGGTCTGTTGATGGAGGTTGTATTAATCTCAAGTGATTGAGTTTTGGAAGTCTGTTGTGCCTGTGGTCAATGGATACGTTTCAGCCCCACCTTTTTGTTAGTCATGACTTCTTTGAGGTTGTTTGATCCCTGTGACACAACTAGATTACTTTTCTAGAACTTTGAGACTTCTAGAAGGTCTAGATGACTTCTAGAGCTTCGAGAAGTCCCACATGAATTTTTTCTAGGGCTTGACACTTCCAGAAGTTCTAGATAATTTTTTCTAAAACTTTGAGACTTCAAGAAGTTCTGGATAACTTCTAAAGCTTTGAGACTTCTAGAAGTTTTAGATAACTTTTCCAAAACTTAGAGACTTCTAGAAGTTTCGGGTGATTTTTTCTAGAGCTTGACTTCTAGAAGTTTTAGTTAACTTTTCTAAAACTTATTTTGAGACTTCTAGAAGTTCTAGATAACTTTTCTAGAACTTCGAGATTTCTAGAAGTTCCAGGTGAATTTTTTAGAGCTTGACACTTCTAGAAGTTCTAGATAACTTTTCTAAAACTTCGAGACTTTTTAGAAGTTCCAGGTAAATTTTTTTCTAGAGCTTGACTTCTAGAAGTTTTAGTTAAATTTTCTAAAACTTATTTTGAGACTTCTAGAAGTTCTAGATAACTTTTCTAGAACTTCAAGACTTCTAGAAGTTCCAGGTGAATTAGTTCTAGAGCTTGAAACTTTAGAAGTTCTAGATAACTTTTCTAAAACTTCAAGACTTCTAGAAGTTCCAGGTGAATTTTTTTCTAGAACTTGACACTCCTAAGAGTTCTAGATAACTTTTCTAAAACTTCGAGACTTCTAGAAGTTCCAAGTAAATTTTTTCTAGAGCTTGACACTTCTGGAAGTTCTAGATAACTTTTCTAAAACTTCGAGACTTCTAGAAGTTTCAGATCAATTTTTTTTAAAAGTGACATTTCTAGACATTTTAGATAACTTTTCTAAAACTTTGACTAGACTTTTTGGGCTGTATGATAGATCTAGATAACTTTTCTAGAACTTTGATCCTTCTAGTAGTTCTTTGCTAGATCCTCTAGAAGGAAATGGCATAGTACTCTGTTGCTATCTAGAACTGTTCTAGTTTTTGTACTATGCCAGAGGGTTTAGGCCAAATATATTGACTCCAAGCAGATACTTTGTTTTGTTAAGAATCTGTTCACATTCCTTGGTGGCCATTTGCTGGTCCTAGTTTGACCCTGTAGCCTAAATTTCATAGATTAGGCTATTCCAAAGACCCATGTGGTGGTCCTAGTTTGACCCTTTGTGGACCTGTGGCCTAAATTTGATAGATTTCTTCGTCCTAGAGTACCCTATGGTGGTCATAGTTTGACCCTTTGTGGCCCTATGGCCTAAATTTGATAGATTTATCAGATCTGGAGGCCCATATGATGGTCATAGTTTGACCCTTTGTGGCCCTATGGCCTACATTTAACAGATCACTTCCTTTCTAGAATCTAGATGGCCCTCTGGTGGTCCTAGTTTGGCCCTTAAATTAGTATCTGTTCAAACAACACCTTTTCCTCGTTCCTTCTACTTGCTTAGAGGAAGTAGCCTTATACTGTAGGTGCTAGCAGCAAGAAAAGGGTTGGGGATGGGGGGGGGGGCCAATTTTATAAGGAATTGAGGGCTTCTAATTTCGGGGTCATTTGGAAATCAGGAACTGATTTGCTCGGCTGCCTAAGACTGGCAAAAATGGCATTTGTAAAGCTGAAAGGTTTGTGATGTTTTGAAACATGTTTAAGTCTCTCTCTCTCTCTCTTTCTCATTATTATTATTATCATTATTATTAGCCCTTTGTTGGCCGAGTTGGTTGAGCTTCAGACCGTCATTCGATGGGCCGGAGTTCGATTCCCGCCGCCGGCTGATGAAGAGTTAGAGGAATTTATTTCTGGTGATAGAAATTCATTTCTCGCTATAATGTGGTTCGGATTCCACAATAAGCTGTAGGTCCCGTTGCTAAGTAACCAATTGGTTCTTAGCCACGTAAAATAAGTCTAATCCTTCGGGCCAGCCCTAGGAGAGCTGTTAATCAGCTCAGTGGTCTGGTAAAACTAAGCTATACTTACTTATCATTATTATTATTATAAAGCTTCTGGAGGGAATGGATGTGTTTGTGGCCTTCGTTCGGAAAACTTAGCTTTGACTTTGTCTCCAAATGTTGCTCGATCTTAATATTCAGGTTAATTTTAATGGTTCTTAATATATTGTTAAACCTTTGCCATTTGTCTATTAATAATGAATTTCTCCATCTGTAATTATTTTGTGTAAAGCAAAGAATATAAAAGGAAAATTCAATTTAGCATTTTATTACTGACAATTGTCTCATTAAGAATTATGACATACTTCAGTTCTAATTAGCACTTACATCATTTTAAGTCCAGGATAATATGACAAACCATTTCATTGTAAGTTATATCTGTGTGTCACTTAAGTATGACAAATACGGCTGAGGCCACTTTTGCTTAGTGTGGTTTCATGACTTGTCAGCAAACTATCAAGTATATATATACCATTTTACCTTTAAAATTCATAAAGGGCTTGGTACATGTTTTGTGTATACTCATCTGTATTCATTATCAGTTGAACATACAAGTGCAAGGTGTGTTGATTTACCAGGGTTGTAAGTATATCTACACCTTACACTAACAAACTTTGACCACAAAGAATAAACTTGTTAAAAGTTTTAAAAGAAACCCTTTCTTCATACATGCTACAGCTACAGGGGATAGCTGTATACTGTGTTCAGAGCTAAAATGTCAGATTTCTGAGAATAACTATACATTCAACCAAAGTTGAATGTTCACTCAACAGGTTAAGCTATGCATGTGAAAACTTTCGAAAAACTGCTTATATTTTACTTTCTGTAATACATGAGCCAATGATTATGGTGATTTTGACTTCTGTATTCAACTTCAGCAAAGTATTTTTCTGTCAACCTATCACCTTTGTGTTACACCTTTGTGAAAAGATACTTACAGCAAAGTTAAGTATTTTTCGATCAAACGATCACGTTTATTACACCTTTGTGAAAAGGTTTTAAAGTAAACTAATCACTTGGGCCATACACTATGTAATCACTCCAGGATCTGATCAATGACCCTTTAATCCTGTGGTAGATTTGTTTTCAGTTTGACAGATTGACTCATTGGACTGGATGAGAAAGGGTAAAAAAACTTAAAAACAGTAATTTTAAATAACTTATTTATTGTAATAAAATTGTTACAAAGTTGTTACAAATACAGGTAATTTAATACAGTTCTAGATAGCCCAATACTTCAGTTAAGGCATAAAATGAACTCCAAGAAAAGCAGTGGTTGAAAATATAGGGTCCATAAATAGTTATTTTAAACTAAAGTTTAGCAGCAACAAAAATGAACACTACAGAAATTACAGAAAACATTTCAACATTTCAATTTGGGAGCACACTTAACCAGCAACTCATTACTAGAAAAACAATGACTAAGAATAAAAGCAATCTTAGAATTCAAACTGAATGGCTACACTACAACCGAAGACAAGAAAATATGAAGTTAAACTAAACCAGTTAATTACCTCAAAGAGGTGTACAATATTACAATGCATGCTTTATACAATGTGGAGTTCCACAAACTATTGCAATTCCTAGTGTGGCAGCCCTAAGACAATGACACTAAGTGCCTTAAATAAAGGCATCATTAGTTCATTCAGTCCACCTGTACTAGTGCAGTAGAATTATCAAGCAGACATTGACCACATTCCACCAGCACAGCCAAGCTTAAATTCTTCACACAGAGCAGCCAAGAGAAGTCAGCTATGAACAGCACTTGAAACAGCAGATATCAGTACAGCAACACTTAAAAGCAGCAGAAACCAGCACTTGAAACAGCAGATATCAGTACAGTAACACTTGAAAGCACAGCAGAAATCAGTCTTGTCACAAAGCTTCCATACAGCAGCAAAAATTGAACTTCCACAGCTTCAACTTCCAGAGGGTAAGATGGCTTCCACCTGAAGAGCAGGCAGCAATCACAGGAGAACTGATTCCCTTAGATTTCTGGGTCCTTCTCTTCACCTCTGAACAATGGTCCCAAGGGCTGTGAAAAAGAATGGAGGAAGCTTTATAAAGCTTTGTTACATAATCACACCAATAGGTGGCGGGCTGGTCACAAAGGCCCCTCTTACCCTGAATTTAGGCAAAAAAAAAAAATCTTGATATCAGATTAAATCTAATTTTTATTAATTATTTTTTAAGATAAAGTTAATTCAGTAAATTACCTTCCATCCATGAGTCAGTCATAAAATAAATATGAATATATAATTTAAATTTTCCCATAAAAAACAATTATCATTTATTTTTTAACTAATATTCCCTTGTATCAATTCACAATTACCTTAGGAAGCCATTTAGGATATATGTTTTATGCCAAATGGCCTCTGTATTTACATAAATACAAATATGCCTTTTTAATTTTCAATAATATATAAAATAAAAAAAAGGTTAAGGTCTCGTTTAAAGCCATTTCAATTTAGTATTAAAGCTTAGTGGCTTTTAATTCATTATCATAAAAAATAAAGGCCATGTAAATCCACTCTATTTCCCCATCTGTCAAAATTGACCTTGAAATATATTAAAAGTGGGTCATCTGTTGGGTATCCCGGGGGGGTTTGTCCCCTTTTGTTGGGGGCGTGGAACCATGTACAACATTCTTTGGTTGCTAGATGTCTACTGGAAGACGATGGTGATTCAAAGATTAATCAAATTTATATTTATACTTTCTCAATAAATACGTAATTTTTATTCATAAAATAAAATTATTAATATATAATACATGAATTTACATTTTTAAGACTGCTTATATCGCCATTATAATTATCATAGATGGTTTGATATATAAGAAACATTGACGAAATATTACGAGAAATACAAAGTCGTGGGTGTGTGATTATAGTTGGCTTTGACTCGATATAATAGGTTAAACATGTCTTCTATAAAACTGTAGTGACTCAAAAATAAATCGAAATAATATTAATATCTTAACAATAAACACATCATTATTATTCATAAAATAAAATCTAAACTACTATATATCATATTTTATCTTTTAGATACTAATTATATTATCGTTATCATTATGAAGAATGTCTAATACGTAAGAAGCATTACCAAAATATTACGAAAATGCATTTAAAAGGGCTGTACTGTAAATCAAGTTTAAAAACAGAGTCAAAACAGGCAATTTAACTAATATTATCGTGTTAAAAGCCATAAAATCACATTCTATAATAACTATATTGCGTATTTCATCGTTAGAGCGCGTAAAAGCTCGCTTACGCGCGCGCACAGCCTCGAAATACGCAAAAATAAACGCGGGGCTGTGACGTCATCATCGAGCGAGGCCGGTCCCTTTGTAAACAAACCCTCCTTCGTCGACTTAAATCAGGTAATTCTCGTCATTATTTGTGATTATTTCATCCCCAGAAGTCGTTTATTAGTTAATTAAACAATTATTAATATTTATGGATCATCAATTCGTTCATTAGACCTTGACTTTAGCGTGAATAAGCGAGAGTTTAGGAGGAAGGACTCCCCAGTCCAGGGCCATCTCCCATGCAAGCCAGGTCGCCACACTTACTACGGCAGTTGCAGGACGCCCCTCGAAGTAGATGTCAGTTTTGCGCATCAAACCCGAGGGCGTCGCAGCCTCACACCCCAGATCTGTCTCATAATACTACTCTCTGGTGTGTATTGAACACCCAGCTCTCAAGAGTCACACAGGCTACACCTCAGAGCTGTGTATTTGATGCCCCCTCGGCAGGAGTCTTAAGAGACGGATCTTGGCTGTGAGGTCATGCCCTCCACTTTGATGTCACGGCAGGGAGTAGAATTGTAGGGCAGCTCCGCGTCGCCGACGGCACTAGAACTTGACATTTTCTACAGCTATTTGGTTGATAATCATTTTTGGCGCTCGACTCTCATTAACCTGTAGTTAACCCTTGAAGTCCATCCAAGAAGGGGTTTCCATATGGGATCTTCACAAGACACAGCACGGCTATATATATATATATATATATATATATATATATATATATATATATATATATATATATTATATATATATATATATATATATATATATATATATATATATATATATATATATATATATATATATATATATATATATATATATATATATATATATACATATATATATGTATATATATATGTATATATATATATATATATATATATATATAATATATATATATATATATATATATATATATATATATATATATATATATATATATATGTCTGTTTCGAATGGTTCATATCCCGTCCAGTAAGTGCAATAACTTGTTAAAGTATGGGTACCCCCCCCGGCCAGTACTAAACACGGCGAAGGGACATTCCATTTGGCCAACAACAAACAGATGTACCGGCTAGAGAATCGGCGGACGTATACAAAAATATAGTGACCTAACCTGACAAAACAGAGCGGTGTGCCCTTACCTGGCCGGGGGGGCTTTGCCCCCCTGGTCCCCCCTAGAAACCTAGGTCGTTACCTAACCTGACGAAACCAACCTAACCAAACACAGGACGGTGTGTCCTCACCTGGCCGGGTGGCTTCACCCCCCAGAAGGGCCGTACAATTAGTGTATCGTAAACTGTTCGAAATAGCACGTACCTCACTCGAAGTCAGAATTGTCGGAGAAATCCAGAATGGCCGATATTGGTAACTCCATTCTTCTTTGTTTTGGCGCTGGGACGTTTAGCGGAATCTGAACAACTGGAACTGGGGGAACACGAATTGACCAATCCATTTAGACGGCGGCGTCTCGTGATTGTTGTGATTCGGCGAAATTAGACCGCATTTTGATGAGGTAGATGAGCAGTGACCGCTCTTCATTGCACAAAACACCTAAATCCATAAGGGTCACTGGATTCTTAGCCGCAAATTGAACATGGGCATAGCCATATTGGCAACTCGGACGAGACTGAGGTAGGTCTCAGGGCAAGGTAGCTCTCGGGGCATGTCGGGTCAGGTCGGTAGGACTGGGGCCATTTCGGGTCGTTGGTCGTCAGCTGTTTAGGTGGAACTACTTACCTTGGCGGAGGGATCTCGGCACGGGCAGAATGAGTTAGGCGGCCCAGCATACGAAACTGTAATCTACCCTAAATGGAAAAAAGCCTGACAGTATCTAAAGTCTTTATAGAACAGCTAAGGGGGGCAGAGCCCCACCCTGGCTGATTCATGGCCCAGTGCCGTGAAGGGAAGGTTAGGTTGGGATTTATTAAGTTTTTTTGCAATTTATAGCAAGAAACTTACTCTTAGCTTGTCCAGTACGCCCTATTGAAGAAAGAAGCCATTGGAGAATTTGCAGTTTCAAACTGTACATGTAAATTGCCGTCAGTATTGCCATAAGCACATCACCTATTTCGTGTATCTGTATGTGAAACGGCCCTGGCCAGCCGACTCGGTCTTTGAAAATAGGGTATCATTTTGTGACCCTTGTAAGTTACAGTACAGTATTTTGTACAGAGGAAATGCTGTAATATCACAGCATTTATTTCTGTATTTGCTTGGTCAATTTTTTCAAGGATTTTAAATTCTAACATTATTGCATTTTTATTTCTTTCAATCTCATAAATTTGAACATTTCTTGTTTTTCCTTCTGTCGTAAATGAATACGGTTTGAATTGGCTTTTAATTTTTACATATTGCCCCTTCCTGAGCGGTATGCAAATTAAGTTCAATGTACTGAAATCTTCTGTACCTTTTCAGAAAGGAATACAGTAATGTCTTCTTCTGCAAACAATTTTGACAATTTCTTTCATTGTTAAGGGAACATTTAGAGGGGATCTATTCTAACTTTGCTTTCCTCAACCTAACCTAACAGAGGTTGAGAATCTTTGCAAGGGATACGAGATGCATTGTGAGAAAAAAACGAGAACCAGTTGGAGAATATTTTAGATTACAAAGTTAAAAGGCAGCGGTTTATGTGCTTTGACAACTGAATTTTATTTTCCAAGAAAAAACTGAAATTTTTTAGCTAAAAAGATTTTATGTTTCAAAATGTTTCTGGAATACTGTATAGTATGTTAATGCTTTTAATGATTTATATTTTTATTTATTTCATGATTTATATTTTTGTTTATTAGTTTAATCTTTTATCTTCTGTATTTTCCAACAACTAATCTCTTCTTTCTGTATTTCCTATTACCTTCTGTAACCTCTTTCAAATGAACGCTGTAATATTTTTGGAAGCTTCTTGAATTTCACAATTCTCATTGAATTTTAATCGTTTATTTAATCATTTATATTTTTATTTATTAATTTAATCATTTATCTTTTGTATTTTGTATTTCCTATTACCTTCTGTAACCTCTCTCAAGTGAACGCTGTATTTTAAATATCTAACTTCCCTGGTAGTTACATATATATAGCTTTATCCCGCCGATTCGTCGCGCGCACGGCAGAAATTCAAAATTCGCGGCAATCGCCGATAGATGGTCAGGTGGCCATACCTGAGCGCCCTCTACCAGGTACTTAGAACCATTCCCAATCGTCCTCAGAAATTCCCTGCCGTCGTTCTATCAACACGTTGGAAATTCGCTCTACTTTGGTTTGCTTTACTACAATTGGTGAAGTACCCATTACTTGTTTGGTTTTCGTTGATGGCTTTCGCTGATTTTGGATCTTCCCTGGATTTTTCGTTTCTCATTGTTAGCCTATTTGGTCGGTTTCTGACTGTAACAATTGTTCTTTTTACTTGCTTTTCAAGATGGCTGACCCTGTTGTTAGAATGTGTGTTAGGGGATGCAAGAACCGGCTTCCCAAGGCTGCTCTTGATCCCCACACAGTATGTAAGAAATGCAGAGATCATGTGTGTGCACTTGATGATAGATGCAAGGAGTGTGAAAGTTTGTCCGAGAAAGAGTGGAGAGAGTATGATCGCTATGTGAGGCGATTGGAAAAGGACAGAATTAGGAGAGCTAGATCTTCCAGTGTCCTTTCAGCTAGGTCTTCTGATAGTCAAGTCCTTTCTAACTTGTCTGATACTAATATTCCTGATCCTAACCCTAAGGTTATAGTACCGATCCTCCTGCGGAGTCGGGAGTAAGTAATCCGTCATTAAAGGATATAATGGCTGCTATTTCGGCCATAGGAGTTTCTGTGCAATCCCTTTCTTCGGATAGGGAAGTGATGTGGGGGGCAGTGCATAGTTTGCAACAAAAGTTCGGTGACAGTGTTAGTGCAGTGGAGGGTGCGTCCGTTCGTGTCTGTCACGCTCCTAGCCCTAGACCTCTTCCATGCTCCCCAACCCCTGGGAGAAGGAACGTCGACAGGCTAAGGGAGGTGAGTGACGTTGAACAACGAGCGGACGTCCCCTCGAGCGATCCTGTTGACGCATCCCAGGACGCTCCCCCTCGCCGCAGGAAAGGCGAGATGAGGACGTGTTCGTCTTCCTCGGATGACGCAAGACCCAGACGTGGTTGGCGTCAATCACAAGAATCTAGACCTATCAAGAGACGCAGGTCCCCCTTCCCGCTCCAACAACCCTCTTGCAGCAAATGGAGCTCTCCAGAGAGATTCCTGTCGGAAGAAGACGGCGTTTCTGCGCCTAAACAGAGGCGTAAGACGCATAGCTCGTCGGAGGAAGAAGACGTATACATGACTTCAGTTCACGCTTCTCCCCCGCCCCCAGAATGGGACGTGTCGCAAGCTGCGTCACCACCTCTTCATCAAAAGATCCCAGCTAGAGTCTCCGAAGTTGTGGAAGCTCGTGCAGTGCCATCTCCAGTTGTTTCCCAGCAGCAAGCGGCACCTCAAGTAAAGTTCTTGTCGGAAGTCCAGCAGTCCCTTGCGTCTCTTTTTGACTCTTACAAGTCGCAAGGACTAAGAGAAGAAACACACAAGAAGGAATCTAAGGACGTCAACAGACCCAAGAAGAGGGTAAGGCAGGAGTCAGGACAACAAGACGCTAACAGCCAGCAAGACGCAAACTCGCGGCAAGTTGCAGCGCTCATAGACGCTTCCCCGCAACAAGCCGCACGAGTGACGGGAGGGAACAAGGATCGTGAAGCTCCCTCGCAGCAAGTTGGACGCATGCGTGACGCACGCAAGCAGCACGATTCACACGTTTCCCCCACTCGTTCGACATCGGAAATAGCGGATCCTTTGGAAGAGATCTCGGAAGAGGAAACTCAAGAAACTCTTCATGCCGCTGATCTGAAAAGACTTCTTACTCTTTTGGCGGACTTATTTCCTAACGATTTCCAACAGGCCGTACCTCGGAGTCCTCCCTCGCAATATTTGATGGGTAGACCCCAGAAGTCTTCTTCATTCAAGAAGACAGTGTTGGCCAAATCAGTGAAGAGAGCCTTTTCGACACTGAATGATTGGATTTTGAAGAAGAAGGAACAAGGAAAGACAACTTTTTCCTTTCCCCCGACAAGATTGGCTTCTAGATCCAGCGTGTGGTATGAGACTGGGGAAGCCCTCGGCTTGGGAGTTCCTGCCTCCTCCCGAGGGGACTTCTCCAGACTCGTTGACTCTTCACGTAGAACAGCCATGACAAAGGCCAAGGTTCTGTGGTCCACTTCGGAATTGGATCACTTGCTGAAAGGCGTCTTCAGAACTATTGAAGTCTTCAGCTTGATGGACTGGACTCTAGCAGCTCTTGCAGAGGTTTCAGATGAGAAGAATGACACGCAAATGCACCTTATTGCCTGTCTCGATAAAGCTGTGAGGGACGGGACGGTCAAACTTTCTGCCCTTTTCACAGCAGGTGTTATCAAGAAACGAGCTATGCTGTGTTCGTTCCTGTCTTCAGGAGTGACTCTCGCTCAGAAATCTGAACTCTTGTATGCTCCCTTATCTAAACAGCTCTTCCCTTCAGAGCTGGTTAAGGATTTATCAGCAGCCCTTGCGCAACAATCAACGCAAGATCTGATCACAAGGACTGCTAGGAAAGTTCTTCCGGCAAACTTTTTAGCCAGGAAGGACAAGGAAGCTCCTCCTACGTGTCAGCCCTTTCGTGGAAGAGCCCTTTCGAGAGGAAGTCAGAGAATGGCTGCTGGAGGACAACTTCGTAAGAACCCCAAGCAGCAACCGAAATCCAAGAAATGATCACAACAACCTCCAGACACAAGTGGGAGCCAGGTTATCCCACTTTTGGCAAGAGTGGAGCCAAAGGGGAGCGGACGAATGGACAGTCGAAGTTTTGAAGGAAGGATACAAGATTCCCTTCCTAAGGAAGCCCCCTCTTTCACAAGAACCGTTAGAGTTGACAGCTACTTACTCAGGGAGCAAAGCAGCAGCTCTTCAAGAACAGGTGACCCAGATGCTATCAAAAGCAGCAATAGAAGAGGTAAAGGACCTCTCGTCAGAGGGTTTTTACAACAGACTTGTTCTGGTACCCAAGAACTCGGGGGGTTGGAGACCAGTTCTGGACGTAAGTCCACTGAACAAGTACGTAAGCAAAGTCAAGTTTGCCATGGAGACATCTGCGTCAGTCCTAGCAGGCACCAGACAGGAAGACTGGATGGTTTCGATAGACCTACAGGACGCGTATTTTCATGTACCAATTCACCCGAACTACAGAAAATATCTGAGGTTTGTGCATCTCGGGACAACCTATCAGTTCAGAGCACTTTGTTTTGGACTAAGCACGGCTCCTTACGTTTTCTCTCGAGTGGCATCGAACGTAGCTCACTGGTTACATCTAAAAGGGATACGGATTTCGATGTACCTGGACGACTGGCTAATCAGAGCCAGATCGCAAGCAAAGTGTCTGGAGGATCTACAAGTGACAATGAATTTGACGCAACAGTTAGGTCTGGTAGTAAATCTAGCCAAATCACAGCTAACGCCTTCACAAGACATCATCTACCTGGGGATGAGGATTCAGTCAGTGGTTTTTCGGGCTTTTCCAGCCCCGAAACGCATTCTAGATTGCTTAGAAAAGGTGAAGCTCTTTCTAGGGAGATAGACCTGTTCGGCGAGGGAGTGGATGAGTCTGCTGGGGACCCTCTCCTCGATCGAACAATTCGTCTCCCTGGGAAGACTACATCTACGTCCACTTCAGTTCCATCTGTCAAGCTATTGGAAAAGAGGCCAAGATCTGGAGACGTGGATTCCGATCCCTCTGGGAATCAAAAATCATTTGAGTTGGTGGAACGACCCCAACAAACTACAAATAGGCCTCGAACGTCAACAGAAGAACCCCGACCTAGTGTTGTATTCAGACGCATCGGACATGGGATGGGGTGCAACGCTGGGGAAGGGCGAGATCTCAGGTCTATGGGAAAACCATCAGAAGAAATGGCATATAAATGTCAAGGAACTGGTGGCCATTCATCTTGCACTAGTCCACTTTCAGGAGAAGGTCCAGAACAAGATTGTACAGGTCAACGCAGACAACACCACAGCATTGGCCTACATCAGGAAACAGGGTGGCACTCGTTCGGATTCCCTTTACGAGGCAGCAAAAGATCTCCTGCTGTGGGCAGAAGCGAACAACTTAACTCTGATCACCCGCTTCATAGAGGGAGAGAAGAACGTCAGAGCGGATCTTCTCAGCAGAGGAAGACAGGTTCTCACGACAGAATGGACCTTACATCACGAGGTGTGCAACAGGCTGTGGAATCTGTGGGGAGAACCGTCAATAGACCTCTTTGCGACACAGAGAACGAAGAGGTTACCAGTCTACTGCTCTCCAGTCCCAGACCAGGAAGCAGTGGCAGGGGACGCCTTCCTCATGAATTGGGAGGGACTAGACATGTACGCTTTTCCCCCATTCAAGATCCTAGACAGAGTCATGAAGAAGTTCAGGGAGTCGAACGACGCCCGCATGACCCTGATAGCTCCATTTTGGCCCATGAGACCATGGATCACAGAGGTGATGGAGTGGCTAGTAGACACCCCCAGATCGTTACCTTGTCGGAACGATCTACTTAGACAGCCACGTATAGAGAGATACCATAAAAATCTCCTTGCTCTCAACCTAACTGCCTTTCGACTATCGAAAAACTGGCAAGAGCGAAGGGCTTTTCAAGGGAAGCTGCAAGATCCATCGCGAGAGCGAGGAGAACGTCCACACTCAAGGTGTACCAATCTAAGTGGGACGTATTCAGGGAGTGGTGCAGAAAAAATAACATTTCCTCTTCCAGTACCTCTCTAACTCAACTGGCAGATTTTCTTCTGCATTTGAAAACCCAAGGAAACCTAGCAGTATCAACCATCAAGGGATACCGCAGCATGCTTGCTTCCGTCTTCCGTCACAGAAATATTGACGTGTCGGGAGACAAGGACCTCACGGATCTCATAAGGTCTTTTGGGACAGTTAAGAGGAAGGACAACCCGACCCCCTCTTGGAATTTGGACGTAGTCCTAAGATTTTTAACCTCGAATAGGTTTGAACCTCTCGACAAGGCTTCATGGAAGGATCTCACTAAGAAGACCCTTTTCCTGGTCGCGTTGGCTACAGCCAAGAGGGTAGGAGAACTACAAGCCTTTAGCAAGAAAGTAGGCTTCAATGGGGGAAATGCAGTCTGCTCACTTCAACTTGGTTTTCTCGCTAAAAACGAGAACCCTTCTCAACCATGGCCCAGATCTTTTTCCATACCAGGGCTGTCTCATTTAGTAGGACAGGAAATAGAGAGAGGCCTTTGTCCAGTTAGGGCCCTAAAATTTTATCTACAGAGGACCAGAAACATGAGAGGTCAGACAGATCACCTCTGGTGCTCAGTGAAGAAACCTTCGTTACCCTTATCAAAGAATGCACTGGCGTTCTTTATCAAGGACTTAATAAGGGAAGCTCACCAAGAATGTGACGAGAAAAGCTTCCCAATCCTCAAAGTCAAAGCGCACGAAGTAAGAGCTGTGGCGACTTCGATGGCTTATAGACACAACAGGTCTATGAAATCGATTTTGGAAGCGACTTTTTGGCGAAGCAAATCTATCTTCGCAGATTGTTACCTGAAAGAAGTACAGACCCAATATGAGGATTGCTGTTCCCTGGGTCCGTACGTTGCCTCCGGCGCCGTAGTTGGAGAGGGTACTACTGCCTCTACCCTATAACCCTTTTTTTTTTTTTGTATTATACCCTTGCCTTTTTCTTGATTTGAACTCACAGGTTGTCTGTGAAGGTTGTTGCAACCTTCCACAGTCTGGGGTTGCAAGTCTAAGTTAGGTTTTATGGAATGTGTTATTTAGTGATTTTAGTGGGTCAGGTGGTCAGCTCTTTGTCCATGGCTATGCCAGGATAGCAGGGGTGGTGGTCTAGTCATGTTAAGGTTGAGGACCGTGTGACAGCCCCATAGAGACTTTCTACAGCCCCCTGGATGGGTCGCTGGGTCTCTCAAGGAATGCAGGCGAATGAGGCAGGATAATCATGAAGCCAGCTTCCTTATCAGGTAAGAACCAGAGTATGTTTACAGCTAATATTTAGTGTTTAGTAATTATACGAATTCCCAACGGTGTTTTGGTTCTCTAACCCACCACCAATGGTGTCAATCAGCTATATATATGTAACTACCAGGGAAGGTAGATATTTAAAAATGGTATTTTCATTATAAAATAAGTTTTTAAATATACTTACCTGGTAGTTACATATATAAAAGGTCCCTTCCTCCTCCCCTCTGAGAACAGGGGCATGGAATTTCTGAGGACAATTGGGAATGGTTCTAGGTACCTGGTAGAGGGCGCTCAGGTATGGCCACCTGACCATCTATCGGCGATTGCCGCGAATTTTGAATTTCTGCCGTGCGCGCGACGAATCGGCGGGATAAAGCTATATATATGTAACTACCAGGTAAGTATATTTAAAAACTTATTTTATAATGAAAATACCATTTTTAGCCCAGTGACAGCTTCACAGGTTTTCACGAAGACCTTGGCACCAGGGGCAGCCTAGGTACATTGTTCCAGTGTAAGACTGACCTGATATACATAGGCCCAAGTTGCCAGCAGAAGTTGCATTAATACCCTTATCTGTCAGAAGTCTGTTGCTTTCTCAATCCTGTGAAAGCAGTAGAGTTGACCGAGCTTGGAGCATCAACGTGACTTATGGTTGTGGCTTATGTAACAACTGGGCCCACAAATCAGCTGAAGAAGGCACTGAAGTGACTTCCACCACTTCATGAAGGGGCTTCCCCATATGACATGCAAGCTTTCAGAGTATTCCAGACTCTCGTCAGTGTCCCTTATGAGATGCTTTGAAGGTCTGCCCTACTGTATCTATCTATGAAAACTGCTTTCTGCCAGTCATTGAGGTTCAGTGAGTAAACTCTTCTCTCAGTGCATTAGTAGAGGAAGGATGTCTCTAAGAATACTATATTCTAAGGCAGATCATCCTTCAAGCTTTTGCGGAGGTTTCAGAAGACGTGTCACCGTGCATGAGGTCAGGGACCTTTCAACTTCCAATAGCATTCAGGAGGAGCATTAAGATGAAGGCTCCTCTAAATACAGTTACATGGAGATGCTGTAGCCTTTGTCAGTTTTTATCTTGGAGATGTTATGCATGAAGGAATGAGGTTGTATTCTTTGGGACCATTAGTTATGGTGGGATGGGTTTTGCAAATGGCATCAAAAGTACTGCACCCTTGTTCATTTCTTGTACGTTCACAACAGACGTAGTCTTTCAAAGCGAGCTTCTACTTCTCACATGATTGTTTGTTGGTTTCAGTGACTAATTTGAAATCATAAATACAGAATGCTTACAGTCCACTCAGGGTGTTCAACTACTTCCTGTGGACTGTGTTTTGGACCCAAGATGTACCCAGGAACTCCACTGATTCTGTCAAATCCTTGCAAAGGCTTGAACTATCAATTTCTCGGCCTCCCACTTAATTGCACATCAGGCCTGTATGATTGATGGGTTTGTGGTGAAACAATTTTAGATTTTACAACAAAACTTTTGTTATAAACCCATTAATTAGTATGTGAAGTGCACTAATACCCTAGTTCTTGCCATTAATTAGTATGGAAGTGCACTACTGTAATCCCTTATTTCTTGCAATTTTACATTGTTCCTTCATGAAATAACGAGGACAGTTGCTACTTTCCGATATGTTTTCTGCATCATCTGTTTACAAGACTGGTGTTTTCATGTATAGGAACATTCAGACTGCAACTGATCGAAGGGTTTGTGTGAAAAAAATTTGAATTTTACAAAAACTTACAATTTTGCCAGAATTTTATTCTAACTCTTCCTAATATGCATTTGTTCACCATATACTGTACACATTACAATCTTGTAATTGTATAGTAAGCAAGTGCAGATGGGTTTAAGCATCGTAGATTGTATATCGAACCTCAATATTAAGTTCTTAGTTGTTGCTGAGGGCCTTCATCTGTCAGTAAATCCCTTAGTGGTTACATCATAAACAATGCACAGTAGACATTGTTATTCTTTTTTTGCATTGTTCCTTCATTGTTAGCATATTCCTTGGTGCCTTTTTCCACGTGCAATTTATAGTTTTATTCGCTGTTCAACTTCTTTAACTTTGTCTAGTTCCAATTTTCACGACTCAGTCACTTATTTCTGTTTGCATGAGGCCCAGGTTAAATCATTTTATTACATAAAACTCCCATTAACCTTTATCTCGTGTAAATGTGATTTCATTTATACTTACCCGGTAGTTACATATAGCTGTCGTCTTTGACGTCACGGCAGTATTCAAATTTCGCGCTAGCGCTATCGTTACAAAAGGTGATCCCTCTACCCCCGCCCTCTATCGGGGTATCGGGAACCGTCCCAAGAACACGTCATTAGTTTTTGCCGTGCCGAACCGGTAATACGGTTCTGCTGCTGGTAGTATTTCTCAACAATTCGAACTTCTAATTCCTTTTTTGGTGAAGTACTCGGTTTGTTGTTTTTTGCTGGCGCTAGTTATTGCTTGAGAGTTATTATTAGTTAGACTATTATGTCTGATTCTGGTTCTAGTGGTATCCGGTTTTGCAGCAAAGGCTGCAAAACCAGGCTTGTTAAGCTTAGTTTAGATCCGCACACTTCGTGCTTTTCATGCAGGGGGCAAAAATGTTCTGCTGATTTGACTTGTAACGAGTGTGAACTTCTAACTTTGTCTGACTGGAGTGCTTTGGGGAAGTACATGAAGAAGCTAGAAAGAGATAGGATTAGGAAGGCCTCTTCTAGGTCTTCGAGGTCAGGAGGTAGTCAAGAGGTTTTCGTAAATCCTATTATCCCTGCTCCCCCTGTAGTTCCTGTAGTTTTACCTACCCCGGACACCGTTTCTCCCAATCCTGATACCGTGTCAGTCCTTAATGCGTTTATGTCTTCCATGCAGAAAATGGGGGACAATTTGCAGCGGTTAGTAGACCGCAGTGATAATGCGAGTGTTGTGCCTTGTGTAAGTGTTGTGGAGGAGGTAGCTTCTCGGCCCATTCACGCTCCCAGGTCTAGGCCCCTGTCAGGCTCCCAGGTTCCAGGGAGAAGGCATGCCGAAAGGAGGTGAGTGGGACCTGCTCCCGAGTAGTTGCCCCCTCAAGCAGTCCTGTTGCCGCTTCCCAGGCTGCTGGCCCTCACCACCGAAAAGGTGAGGAGCGGAGAGTGTCGAGTGGATCCAGTTGGAGTTCCTCCCCGCCTAGAGGTTGGCGTTTTCGCGACTCTTCTAGACCTTTGAAGAGGTCTCGTCTGCTTTCTCCATTGAAGATTCCTAAGAAGAAGGCTCTTCTGGAGGATCCTTCCCCCTCCTGTAGCTTTTGGGCAGAACCGGAGAGGCTTTCTTCGTCGGACTCGTCTCATTCGTTATCGGCGGATCCTCCCTATCAGACGATTACATCTGAGAGGCCTGCTCCTTTGGCGCCAGCGACTCCTGTGACTCCTGTTCCTGTGGTGCCTGCTCCAGCATTCGATGAACCTCAACAGCTTGTGATTGACGGAATTAACGCCCGTTTGGACTCGATTTTACAACTTTTGTCTAAAAATCAAGTCTCTTCTTTGGCTCCTCCTACGATGCCAGCGGCGCCCACCTCAACTCCTCGTTCTGTCGCCCCGGTAGCGCCGCCGCTTGCGCCTCCGTTGGCGCCACCTTTGGCTGCTGTGCCGATTGCGCCTCCTTTGGCGCCTCCTGTGATACCAGCGGCGCCCGCCTCGACGACTATGTCTGCCGCTCCGGTAGCGCCGCCGCTTGCGCCTTCATTGACGCCTCCTGTTGTTGTGGTACCGACGGCTCCGCCTTTGGCGCTACCTTCGGTTGCTGTATCAACTGCGCCTCCTTTGGCGCCTCCGATGGCTCCTCAACAGGCTCAAACTCTTTCGGTGACACAGCAAGAATATGTCACGAGCCTCCCAGCCCCCGCTCGTGTAACTCAAGTCTCAGTTCAAGGAGACTTGGATGAAGATGTTGTCCAGCTGGACTTGTCCCCAGTATCTGACGAACTCCTCTCGGGCTTAGAGGAGCAGTGTAAGGAGGAGAAGTCTCCGCAACTCTCTTCCTACAAGAAGCTCTTGAAGTTCTTCATTGAGAACTTCCCTGATTCGTTCTCGCCTGCGGCTCCTCCGTCTCCTGGGTCCCAGTACAAGAGGGACAAGGCTTCTGTTTCTTCTTCGGACTTTACCAAACTTGTCCTGTCCGTCTCGGCGAAGAAAGGCCTTAAGAAGATGGATGCTTGGCTGGCCGAGAAGAGGGAAATTGGAAAGAACGTCTTCTGTCTTCCCCCTCCTCGTCGTTCCTTCCGTAACCGGAGTTGGTATGAGACTGGGGAAATGTTTTCCCTGGGTGTGGCTGCCTCCGCACAGGGGGACTTCTCCAGTCTCGTGGATGCCAGTAGGAGGACCGCACTTAATTCTGCGAAGGTCTTCTTTACGTCCTCCGAACTGGATCAAGTTTTCAAGAGCGTATTTCGGACTCTTGAAATTGTGAGCTTCTTGGACTGGGCGATTGCGGCCTTAGCCAGGAAGATTAAGGATTTTAATCTTCCTTCCGAGCTCTTGGATGATGTGGTAGGAGTAGTGGATTGCATGGATAGGGGCATCTGCGACGGTGCAGTAGAACTGGCCTCTTTATTTACGACAGGGGTTCTCAAAAAGAGGCAACTTTGGTGCTCCTTCCTAGCAAAAGGTGTTTCTTCAAGCCAGAAGTCGGCTCTCTTGTTTTCTCCTTTAAACAAGGCTCATCTGTTTCCGCAAGAGTTGGTTGCTGCAATTTCCCAGGCGTTAGCCCAGAAGTCAACCCAGGATCTTTTGTCGCAGTCTGCCAAGAAAGCGAAGAGACCTGTGCTTTCTACCGCTTCTGTGCGCGGTGTTTCGTCCCCCGCTTTCTCGTATGGACAGTATAAAGGAAGACCCTCTAGACGTGTTTTTGGCAGGGCCAGAGGAAAAGGCAAAGCCACGCCTAGAACCTCGACGGCCCCAGAGAAGAAATGAACCTTTTGTCCTCCATTCAGCTGTAGGAGCCAGACTGCAAAGGTTCTGGCAAGAGTGGCAACAGATCTCGGCAGACCCTTGGACGATCCAAGTTTTAAAAGAAGGATATGCCATCCCCTTCCTTTCCAAACCTCCTTTAGTGGAGGCTCCAGTTTCTTTACAGGCGTACTCGCACAACTCCGCGAAACTAGACGCCCTTCGCTCAGAAGTCCGAGCCATGCTGGAGAAGGAAGCGATAGAACTGCTTCATGCCCCTCTATCTCCAGGTTTCTACAATCGTCTGTTCCTGGTTACGAAAGCATCAGGGGGATGGAGACCCGTCCTGGACGTGAGTGCGTTGAATGTCTTCGTTCAGAAGACAAAATTCTCCATGGAGACAACTCAGTCGGTCTTGGCGTCTTTACATCAGGGGGATTGGATGGTTTCGATAGACCTCCAAGACGCTTATTTTCACGTCCCGATACACCCAGCTTCAAGGAAGTTCCTGAGGTTCGTCTTCGAGGGACAGGTTTATCAGTTCCGTTCCCTCTGCTTCGGTCTGTCGACAGCCCCGCAAGTTTTCACAAGGATCCTGTTGTCAGTAGCCAGACATCTTCACCTGGAAGGAATTCGAGTTTCCATGTACCTCGACGATTGGCTGCTCAAAGCTGCTTCGAGGGAGAGCTGTTTGGAGGACCTATCAAAGACTCTTCAATTAACGAAGTCTCTAGGCCTCATTATCAACGAGAAGAAGTCTTGCCTTACTCCCAGTCAGCAGATTGTCTATTTGGGAGTGAGTCTGGACTCTCAGACTTTTCAGGCTTTTCTGTCCAACCAACGGATAGCCTCATGCCTGCAGAAGATCGACGACTTTCTGCAGAGGAAGATTTGTTCCGCGAACGAATGGATGAGCCTCGTGGGAACCTTAACTTCAGTGGAGAAGTTTGTAAAACTGGGGCGCTTAAACCTGAGACCACTGCAGTTTTACCTGCAAGAGAAGTGGCCCAGGAAACAGTTCCCGGACTCCTTCACATTCGCCATTTCGGAAAAGATAAAGGAGTGCCTCCGTTGGTGGAGGTCAGAAGGAAGGCTGTCACAAGGACTTCCTCTTCAGCTTCCGAACCCAGATCTAACTCTTTTTTCCGACGCCTCGGACAAGGGCTGGGGAGCGACTATGGGGACAAAAGAAGTTTCGGGCCAGTGGCAAAGAGAAGAGAGAAACTGGCATATCAATCGAAAGGAACTAAAAGCGGTTCACTTAGCCCTGTTAGCCTTTCAAAAAGAAGTGGAAGGCAAATGCGTCTTGGTCCAGGCGGACAACACGACCGCTCTGGCATACATTCGGAAACGGGGGCACTCACTCGTGGTCCCTCTACGAGACCTCGAGGGAGCTTCTAGTTTGGACGGAGGAGATCGGGACCAGACTAGTAACGAGATTCATTCAAGGGGAGAAAAATGTAGCAGCGGACCTTCTCAGCAGAAAGAACCAGGTCCTATCCAACGAGTGGACTTTACATCCCCTAGTTTGCGAGGAGCTTTGGAAGATATGGGGACGTCCGCTCATAGATCTCTTTGCAACCGACAAAACGACTCGGCTGCCCCTTTACTGCTCTCCAGTTCCAGACAACAAAGCGGTTTTCGTGGATGCAATGTTCATGGACTGGTCGGACCTGGACCTGTATGCCTTTCCCCCGTTCAAGATCCTGCGGCAAGTAATCTCGAAGTTCTCAAGCCATCGAAACGTAAGGATGACTCTGGTGGCTCCATTCTGGCCGTCCAGGGAGTGGTTCCCGGACCTTCTAAACCTACTGTCAGACTTTCCGAGACTTCTGCCAGAGAGACCAGATTTACTCAGACAGCCGCACTTTCAGAGGTTCCACCAAAACTTGTCCGCTCTTCATCTTGTCGCCTGCAGACTGTCAGGAGACTCATCAGAAAGAGAGGCTTTTCAAGAGAGGCTTCGGAAGCTATCGCAAAGCCAAGAAGAGAATCCTCCGACAATGTTTACCAGGCGAAGTGGACACAGTTTAGGTCCTGGTGTCGAAGAGAAGGCGTGTCTTCTTCTTCGACGTCTATAGCCCAGATGGCCGATTTTCTCTTGTTCCTCCACAGAGAGAAAAAGCTTGCTGTACCTACCATTAAAGGGTATAGAGCCATGTTAGCTTCGGTCTTTCGACATAGGGGTCTTGAAGTGTCTTTGAGTCAAGACCTTTCAGATCTGATTAGATCATTTAATACGTCAAAGAGAGACCAGAAGAGACCAGTGGCGTGGAATCTTGACGTAGTGCTGAGATGGTTACGGTCTCAGTCCTTTGAACCGATGGCGAACATCTCCTTGAAGGATCTCACGAAAAAGACTCTTTTTTTGGTAGCTCTGGCTACGGCCAGGAGAGTAAGTGAGCTACATGCGATTGACAAAAGAGTAGGCTTTGCTAAGGGGAAGGCAGTATGTATGTCTACTCTTGGTTTCTTAGCCAAGAACGAAGACCCGTCTAGACCTTGGCCAAGAGAGTTCGAAATTAAGGACCTTTCCCAATTGGTCGGTCCCGAAGAACCCGAAAGGTACCTCTGCCCTGTGAGAGCTCTCAAGTTCTACGTTCAGAGAACGAAGAAGCTCAGAGGTCCCAATGACCACCTCTGGTGCTCGGTTAGAGATCCTTCTAGGCCTCTCTCTAAGAATGCCCTTTCTTTCTTTTTGAGAAGCCTGATAAAAGAAGCTCATGAGCAGTGTGCTGACTCGGAGATGAGTATTCTTAAGGTAAAAGCGCACGAGATTAGAGCGGTTTCGACTTCTGTAGCCTTTAGCAGAAACTTATCTGTGAAGGACTTGGTTAAGTCCACCTTTTGGAGATGCAAGTCAGTGTTTGCATCGCATTATTTAGTGGACGTGCAAACTGTTTTCGAAGAGTGCAGTACGCTGGGGCCCTTTATTGCGACTGACACGGTGTTGGGGGAGGGTGAAAAGGAGTCCGCTCCTTAACTAACATTTTCACCTTGGTGTTGGGGTTGTTGTTTTTTGAAGGTTGCCTGGAGATACATGATGTGTTAGTATCTTCCAGTTTTTAATCTTTGGTATTGGTTTTATGGTAATGTTAGGTGATCCCTCGTTTTGTTGTTCGTTGTACTGCGCCCTGATCAAGGGCATCAGACTTGTCCGTACGCAGCCATGTTCTCTACGGCAGGTACTGTTTTTTATTGTGTCCGACACACGGATCCCTTATATCCTCTCGGCACAATATAAAGGCCAGCAGACTACAGAGGCAGTAACCACTGAGTCAGCTACCTTTAAAGGTAAGGAACCTATGTCTAACTTGTTGCAAGTAGATAATTCCAAGAATTTTATTAGCTGCCAGTGCCCCACCTCCTCAAGGTGCCAATCAGCTATATGTAACTACCGGGTAAGTTGTATAAGTGAAAATGAAATTTTTATGATAAAATAACGTTTCACTTATACTTACCCGGTAGTTACATAATCATAACCCTCCCTCCTCCCCTCACCTGGGCAGTTGGGCAAAAACTTATGACGTGTTCTTGGGACGGTTCCCGATACCCCGATAGAGGGCGGGGGTAGAGGGATCACCTTTTGTAACGATAGCGCTAGCGCGAAATTTGAATACTGCCGTGACGTCAAAGACGACAGCTATATGTAACTACCGGGTAAGTATAAGTGAAACGTTATTTTATCATAAAAATTTCATTTTTCAGTGATTGCGATTCATTCATATCTATCTTTGGAATTCATTCATTCTCTTCCCCAGGTGAGCGAACTGCCGTACCCCTTTTCAAGAGTTCAGTACTTTGAGGCATCAGCGAGAGCCCCCGTGTGCAGAATGTTCGTGCCCGAGAAGCAGCATCAAAAGCTGACGATGCCGCCAGTCGTCACGAAAATGGGTACGGTCATCGACCCCACGACGGAAGAGGAACTCCTCAAGAACAAGGATCTATATCTGGACAAACAGAAGCGGGAGGAGAGGCTGCTTGCCGAGAGAACGAGGAAGAAGAAGTTGGGGAAGCTAAAAGACAGAAAAAAGTGTGAAACGAAGACATATGAACGACTGTGTGTAATGTTAAGTTTAGAATTATGTATTAAGGAAATGAAAAACTATATCTAGGAATAATAAAAAAGGGATTCATCAACCTCTGTTCTCCCAAGAAAGCCTTCTCGACAGCTGTGTCGTCTCTTTAAGTGTCTTCACTCCAAGACCAACCCTCTCCCAGGTAAAAACACTTTTGAGAATGAAACGGTGCTGCTAAAAATGACAATATCTTTATTTTGAAAAAGGTAAATTAGGGCTTCTAATATAAACAGCACATATCAAAGGTATGATTCTCAATAATATAACATTTTTTCTGCATCAGTAACCAGTGCCAATTACAAACCAGTGTACTACTATTCTTTGAAGACTAACTGTTAAATGAAAGGAAGAAGTATATCTTAGTTTTACCAGACCACTGAGCTGATTAACAGCTCTCCTAGGGCTGGCCCAAAGGATTAGACTTATTTTATGTGGCTAAGGACCAATTGGTTACTTAGCAATGGGACCTACAGCTTATTGTGGAATCCAAACCACCTTATAGTGAGAAATGAATTTCTATCCCCAGAAATAAATTCCTCGAACTCTTCATCAGCCGGCCGGGGAATTGAACTCCGGCCCATCGATTGACAGTCTGCAGCTCTACCGACTCACCCAACGAAGAGCTAATTGTTAAATGAACTTCCTGTCCTTTGCAGAGGCTATAATTTCAAAACAGACTGTATTCTGTAGCTACCACGGTAACCTGGGAATGAAACGAATGAAAGTGTCGAACATTACCATTGAAAAATAGAAGAAAAATTTTCCTGATATGTATATTTATGTGTATCTACAGTATATATATCGTCTTGTTAATACCAGAGTCGTCAGCAGGTGCCAGGGAAGATTGCAAGCTCATGTAGAAGACAATTGTTTCTTCACTCCAAATCTAAATTTTAATTTTCAGTGTAAGGGAGCTGGGGTTTCGGTAATACATGTACACGTTCGGTACCGGTTCGGTACCGGGGTCTAAGCGATGTCAGGCAGGGCAGCCGGTCGAGGTTACGGCCTACCCCACCGCCAAATCAGAGTCCTTCAAAGAAGGCACCGTGCTTACCCCATATAAAAATGGGTATAAAAGCACGTTAAAACGAAGAAGAGTATTGGACTAATTATAATTACACCACAATTCACTCGACATTTTA
Source organism: Macrobrachium rosenbergii (assembly GCA_039081455.1). Classification (NCBI taxonomy): domain Eukaryota; kingdom Metazoa; phylum Arthropoda; class Malacostraca; order Decapoda; family Palaemonidae; genus Macrobrachium; species Macrobrachium rosenbergii. The sequence goes on along the minus strand of JANJGK010002985.1, from coordinate 7,829 downwards.
ATGCTATCACTTCCGAAGAGAATACCTTCAATGGATTATTATATTTTAGTAACTAAAACTGACCAATTGCTCAACGGGTACTCGTACGATCGTAAAAGTTACTTAAACTGTAAGTGGCAAAAAACCTTTGGAAGCCTTCTTCAGTAAGACTACAGGGGGAACTTAACTAGCATTTGAAAATAAGTCTTATTCTATGAAAAAAAAAGGGCAATTGACAAAAAATGCTGACCATAACACTTCCAGCACCAAGTAACACAAAGGATTACAATGAAAGGAAAAATTGATACAAAAGATTAATGATGCAATTATAAATCATATACAGTATATATATATATATATATATATATATATATATATATATATATATATATATATATATATATATATATATATATGTGTGTGTATGTATAGACTGTAACCTAAGTATAAAATGCTTTCATGTATACTGTACATCATTTCTGCCATGTGAGACTATTTTCTTTGGGAGGTACAGAAAATTATTTAGGTACGCAGCCAACTCATCCATCATGACGTCCTCGTAGTCCGGGCTGCGGGCCTGCTGTGAGCACGAGCGGTAGATGGCAGTTTCCGAGTTCTCCGACAGCGACAAACTCTTCAGATCTGGCAGCTCACCTTCCGGCAGCTGTCTCGGCACTTTCGCTTGTACAGGGCCCTCCGGGACTTGGGCTGCCCGCGATGCTTACATCCGTGGAGCGAGAACTAGAGCTTCTTGTTCGGAACACTGCTTCTAATATCACTACAAAGGCTACTACTCTGTGACATGCTTGCAAAGTCTTCCGACACCGTCTTTTTGTTAAGGGACTCGAACACACACGACTTAGGAACTTCGAAAGTACTCGAAGAATTTTTCCCTCTCTTCAAAGGAGAAACATCATTAAGCACACTGGAGACCTCGCACGTTTCGGAGACCCTCTTGCCCTCGGGCAAATCCTTGCCACCGGAAGGACTAACTGAACTGGATACGACTCCGGAGGAACTCCCACTCCGCACTTCCGAGCCGTACTTGATGCCGAGGACAGCCAGCTTGCTCTTTCTCAACAACGGCTTCTTTTTGGCAGGAGACGGCTGCAGGTTAGTGAGCAAGTACTCTAAGAATGGAGGATGCTTTTCCACCCGCAAGCCACGACAATCTCGCGTCCGGGGAGCGCGGGGCTCGCCACGCTGACGCGCACAGCCTTCGCAAGTGATGTCGCTGAGGGTGGCCTCACTCTCCTTCCCATTCTCCTGATCGTTCTTGACTTCTTTGAGGATCTGGACAACCTCCTCCCTTGAGAGGGAGAAGCTTATAGCGTTCAGGGACAGACTGAGGCTCTTCACTGGGAGCAGAGGAGGCACACAGTGCAAAGCAGGGTTGGAGATGGATTTATTTTCTCCCACTTTCTCTTCTACCCTGACAATATCCTCACCCTTGCTTACTGATGCCATCTGGAACGACGAGAGAAAATGGGTTACTTTAAACATTTTGGAAGTTACAAGTAAGTACCAACTGAGATAATTTTAGTGAATGGAAAAAGAATGGGACAAAAATTATATTCCATTCTTAAAAAATATACCAATACCTAACAATATACAGTAAAAATATATTAAACAGCTTCTGCAAATGATATTTTCATAATAAAATTAATTTTCATATATACTTACCAAGTAATTACAAGGCTAGTGTTTTTAACTCGCACGGCAACTTTTTAAATAATTCGCGGTGGCACCTCTGTTTTGTGTAGGTGACAGCCCCCACCCACTATTGGGGAACACGGGAAACAACCTGGCAGATAAGCTCAGTTTGTTTGTGCCCTTATGTCCACAAGAGGGGAAGAGGGCGGGCTCTGATTCTGTAATTGCCTGGTAGGTTTATATGAAACTTAATTTTATTATGAATATTGCTGAATCCTCACACTGAATGGAGGTGGGATACATGGGCATATTCTCCTCCAAAACATTAAGGCCTGGTAATGACTTTGAAGTAGAAAATTTGCCAGCACTGAGTGCAACGCTTGTTGTTTCCCTGCCTGGTAAGAGAGCTACTGCAGGTGAACACTGCCTGTGTTTGGTGCTCGTCTTAATCCGTAGTGGGAGCTTTGCTGCAGAAGAAAAGCCTGATGGCTAGCCATGCTACAAAAGGTGCCCTTGGCCTGGGCAGTACCAGAATTAAAAAAACAACCAGACGCTGTCACCTACTATGAAAACACTTATAAAAAACAACTCAACCTATCCACTAAGACTGGTACATTGTACCCCCAGGCTCCCCAAAACTTGAAAACCCTACACCAAGGTGAAGAGTTAATAGGAGAAACAGTGCTTCCTATAATTCCTCACCCAATACATTGCCATCCAGATAATGTTCCCAAGATACTGCAATCCCCGTACACTGTCTCCACTGCCTTCAGATAGTGAGAGGGGAAAATAACCTGCACTTCCAACAGGTTGATTGAATAATGGAAGTCAGGAACATATGCCTGAAAGCCAAAGAGGCTGACACCGCTCTGATATCATGAGCTTTCACTTTAAAATTTGGTCAAACATCTGCCTGGATCTGGGAATGTGCCTCTGAAAGCATTCTTTGACAGAAGATGAGATTGGTTCTTCTCCGAACACCAGGGGTTACTGGATGGACCCCTGATCTTTTCTCTTCTCTTCAGATAGTGTCTAAGAGCTCTGACTGGAGCCAGTCTCCCATCTTCTTGAAGGACTTCTTAGAAGACGAAAAAAGTACCATCTTGGGAAGTCTTGTTCCGTCATTCGGTTGATTCCTCATTAAAAAGGTTGATGCAGGCGATGATGGGGCAGGTGAGGTGAAAAATGTGGGAAGCAGCATAAGCTGAAGGAGGCGCAGGTTCTTGGTCAACCTCTTCCTCCTCTGAGGAGACCAGGGACAGGATAACACCCCTGAGAAGTCTTGGGAGTGGAAGGAGCTTTCTTTAACAACGCCATAATTTGGGCTAACTGCCACTTAATAGAAGCCAGAGTAGGCTCATCATGGTCCAAAGGTGAAGGAGACGGTGGTGCAGTTCTTAACTGGAGGAGTTGAAGGAGACCGCGGTCTCTGAGCGAGGAAAGAGAAGATGGGTGCCTGGGAGTGGGCGCTTGGAGCTTGGAAAGCGGCGTTAGACGTTTGGGAGCAGACATCAAGCGATTATGAGCTGCTGCTGGGCGCTTGGGAGCCAGGTGTGGATGCTCAGGTGGGAAGGCCTCCAGATTGTCCCGTGTAGACAGAAGTGGACACTGATGGACGGTCAGAGACAGAAGGTGTGGCCACAAGAAGGCTGGGGACTGCTAGTAGACTTCTCATACCACTTAACAGGGAGCAGGCCTGGACGGCGACCAACACCCTTGGGAGGGCGCTTAAGCAGTCGGGAAGGGTCAAGGACCTGTTTGTGGTGCCTCCTGTCCACACCGTAGTCATCAGAGGAGCTTGAGGATAAATGCTGAATATCCAAAGACACGCCTTTCCAATAGCTCTCTGCCAACACCTGGGACTGTGCAACAGGAGCGGCAGTGGGGGCGACTACCTGTGGACAAAACCCACTGGCCTCCCTTGGACTTTGGGTATGTCTTCTCCCAGGTTTAGGGGAGCAGGGCAGGGACCTCAGTCTAGGAGAACTGGAACCGGCGGGACGGAAAGCCACCTCCTCCGCTGACACTGCACTGTCACTCGTCACTTTATCGGAGAACACTTCATCCATTATCACTTAAAGTGACTCTCCTAACTCTGCCACTGCACTTGCTACAAGACTAATTTTCTTGCCAAAGCTGGATTCGAGACTGGAAATGGAATCAGGGTTGGAAGCAAGGGAGCCAGACACGGGAGTAGGAGGTTGAATAGTAGGAGGGCAAGGAATAGGATACAGTAGGAACAGGAATAACCTGTAAACTAGGTTTAGGCGTAGCTTCCACACTATGAGAACGTCTTTCAGCTCTGGAAGCCGCTTTCCTCTTCCTATCTCTCTAATTTGTCTGTGTGAGACTTTAGAATTTTCCATTGTTTACAGTGCCATGAGGAACATTCACTGCAAGTTTTCTCAATGTTATGCTCTTGCCTCCTACATTTACTACAGACTGGAAGAGGCTCATAACAAGCTTTTGTGAGCCTAGTCTTGCAGCCAATAGCGAATACTCGAACTGCTAGAATCTGACATAATTCAAAAAAAAACTAGGGAACTACTCAAAATGTGATGATAAACTATCAGTGGCCTGCTGCGCAAGCAGAACAAGGTAATTGTACTTCACGAAAATCCGCAAAGACAACTAAAAAAACAATAAAAGAAAAGCATCTGTAAATGGCACTGATGTGTGTACCAGAGCCGGCAGAAACAAACTGACCTTACCTGCCAGGTTGTTCCCTGTGTTCCCTGATAGTTGGCGGGGCCTGTCACCTACACAAAACAGAAGAAGCACTACCACGAATTTTTTAAAAAGTTACCGCGCAAGTTATAAACATTAGCCTTGTAATCACTTGGTAAGTTGCTTATATGAAAACATTGTTTTCAACACAATTATCTTGAAAAACAGCAGTTTAATAAGGACAATTTCCAAAAAAGATCTTCTTACCGGTAATACACAACCTTCACTCCATTGCATAGAAAAATGACAAAACATGCCTAATACGGGGAAATTATTTGGGCACCAGTACAGAGAGACAGTGCAACCTTGGTTCAAATATGCCTCCCTTCTCAAACAATTCTGCTCTCAAATATACTGAGTAAAACAAAAAAGGGGCCCTACTGTTGAGCATATCTTCTCTTCTGAAACAACTAATGGCAGTTTGATGGAATGTATACCACGGTTCGGAACCTGTACGAGACGTGTCCCTCTTTCGTGCTTGCTGATGGGAAGGGCGAGTGGGGCAGTTTACCTGTGGCTCTTTTTCGGTGCATAATTACGCTAAAATTCGTTGTAAATGTTCATGTTGCTCTGGTGTTTTTTAATATGCTGTCATCATTATAATGTGCTGTGCCTTATAAATAAGTTCCCCTGGGGTGGAAGAAGGGGAGTGATAGCAGCAAACCAAAAATAAAAGTGGTAAGAGCCACAATTGAGGTGAAAATATCTGACAGCAAAACATGAGTGAGGTTCACGTGTCTGATCTTGCCATGTTTCTGGTATGCCAAAGCCTACAATCTGCATCACACTAAAAAACAGAGGCTATCAAAGGAGTTGATGTTGCAAAAGGGGTCAGAGTACTTGAAAAACAAAGACCATACACAACTGAGGAGGTAGAAAAATTGTTGTTGACCTGGATAAACAAAAAATAGCTGGCTGATGATAGTGTTTGTGGGGACACCTTCAATGAAAAAGCAAAGCAGCTGCACGCTGATATCGCAAACAAACCCTGGAACAAGTGCTGACACAAGGCAGTGATGCCTTCAGGGCTAGTAAAGGTTGCTTTGGAAAGTTTAACAAGAGAAGTGACACACTAGTGCAGTCAGGCATTGGGAGGCTGCCAGTTCTAACAAAAATGCTATAGGTAAATTTATTAGCAAAATTTAAGGAGTACGTACAGAAAATGCCAAAGAGGACCTACATCATTCACAAAATACTACCAGAACACAAGTCAAAGAAGGACAGGCGAACTTTATTGTCGTATGCGAGTACAATTAGGGAGTAAAATTAAGCCTTTGCTTGTGTATCGCTCTGAAAACCAGACAAAAATAAGGGAAGCAGTTGGTAACGGCACTTTCATGTGTGTGCCTCTTGTAAAAATGAAATGGCCGTAGGTTTAAAAATGCACATTGCAATACTGGGTGCCGGCCCTCAAGTTACGGAAGCATTAAAGGCCTTCCCTTGTAACTGCAATTACTGTTAAAACATTTGGTAGGTAAACCACCACCATCACAGTAACTGTAACACCTTTGCACTAGAAATTTTCTGAAATTCACGTCTTTGTCTACTATGTAAATACAAAAATATCCTTTGATCATCTCTCAATGGTGGATCAAGTAGGAAGAATTTCTTGGGTTAATGGTAAACTAAAGTATCCCTTTTGGCAACAAGGTAAAACCTATGCATACCTAAGGTTTATATGACTCTATACAGTGGAGAAATTGGCACTCACAGGAAATGGAGGAGATTTTGCAAAAGTGAGAACGTACAATGCTAAGGTTTAGAGTAAGTTGTGGTGAGGAAGGGGTATTCAGCAGGGAGAGATAAAAAAAAAAACAGAGATGGTTTGGATATGTAACAAGAACAGATAAGGAAGAGTTGGCCAGAAAAGGTGTAGACATGGAAACAGCACAACAAAGGTCATTAAGGAGGCCCTCAAAATTATGCTAAAAGGTGGAGTCAGTGACCTGACCAAATGGAAATTTAGGCATAATGTGCAACTGACTAAGGAGAGAGGAGAGATTTCATTTCATATGTAACGAGGAATATTATGTTTTATCTCCTGGTATTGCGACCCTATCGTATATGCAAAATATTTGCTTATCTCTAAAGTTTCATAGCAATAGCAACCCATGCCAGTATCATCTTTAATGAAATTGTGATGTGACACTCCAAATTTTAAAATGTAGGCAATAACTAAGTGTCTCTGGACAGGATGTTGGCGAAACAGACACCCACCGAGCCACAGCCAGGTCCAAAAAGTTCGTTACCTCATGTTTCCATGAAAAAGGACTACCCTTCTGAACTAGCCCACTCCTCACCGTCTTCCACGCGCCAAAAAGTCCTCGATGAAGGTACTGTGACGTTAACTATTCATTATTCTATTCATTCGTCTTTCATATTTTTCATTGTTTTGTAAAACTATTGTTATTCTGTATAAAATGTATTTTTGTTAATATTTTTAGGGGTATGAAACGGATTAACTGGAGTTTGCTCCACTTTATGAATAACTGATTCATGATATATTTTGGAAATGGTAATAGTATAAATATTTGCCTAGGCCTACTTAAGTATACTGACTGAAGCAGTATGATACTACGATACTTCAATTCCTGGAAAGTCAGCTGTCATAATTCCCATCCATATATGGGCCAAGTGAATAAGCTGTGTATTTACCAAGAAAATAAGAAAGTTTGCATAATTTTTTAAAGGCTATTGTTAATTTTGTTGGCGTTCCACTTCAAGTTCTTGCAATATTGAAAAGCTCTCGTGCAAGTTTTTTAAGCTTTCCATCATGTAATAAATGCACAGTGTTTTCACCCACTAAAAAATGTCAAAAACTTATGAATTCTGACTCAAACTCGATTTTAAAACCCAATATTTTGAAAAGATGGCTGCCTTATTTGCAAGAATAGCAGACTGGTAAGTTTTAGGCACCCTAAGTCAGGTTAGGTTAGGTTATACCCCTTCGGCAGGACTTGTAATACTTTGTCCTTTATAATAATTGTGACTGATGCTAGGAAAGGTCGTTTATGCATTTCAGACCATTCCAGTCGGTGTGGTTTACTCGGATCTGGTTCTCCCCTGAATAAGATGGTTTCACATTGGGATTCCCCATTGTTTATACAGTTGGGACAGACAAAATCAAGTGGTTTGCACCAAAAAGAATGGCCACAGATGCAAAAATGATATGGAGAAACAGAAAAATATGTATTTTAGGCTATTAATGAAAGTATTATAATATTACCACGATTTAAAATAAGGAAAATATGTATATACCCAAGATTGTAATATTAAATTGAGTAAAAAATCAGGTTGTAGGCCTCTAATTCTCTCTGCCAGTGAATTGTGAATATGAATTGTGGATCATTTCACATCAGGGTAATGATATTTCACAATAAAATAGGCCTATTTTCTTGAGCCCAATTTGCCCACTGAACAAAGCTAAGCTTTGCCTTACCTACTTTATAAATTATTTCTTGCAATTGCAA